>KZ652060.1:10076-31199 GCA_001010745.2 Gerris buenoi
GATTTCTTGGCACGGAACCCCGCTGCCCGCTGTGTGGTGTTGTATTGAGCTTGAATGTCAAAATATTACGCTTACTTCAATCCGTGTTTGCGCCTAAACGGTACACGTGACGAAAAAAGTAGTTAGAATCTATATTATAGGAAATTTTATGAAGATTGTTTTAGTGAAGAATGATTTTTTTCCAAAATTTGATAGTTTTTGAGTTATATGGCAAATACCGAATGAAAAAATTATTTTTTCATGTTTTTTGGCTATAACTCAAATTCAAACAAAAATTTTTGGTGGCAAACCTCAGATTCGTAATCAGCACCCCAAAAAACATAAAGGAGCAAAAAATCATAAATACGCTAGAATTTGTTTTAAGAAACTACCTAATGACTGGACTATGGCCAAATTAGTTCGCTTTTTATCACCGTTAATGATTAATAAAAGAAGCAAAATAATTTAATGTGATACTTATTTTATATTTTCTTTTTCTTTTTTCAATTTTCGCGACACTTAGTACAATTTAAACTTCAAGCAGTGAAGGTCAAAAGTCTTCATGATGTTTTTTAAAAGGGTTCTGCATATAAAGATCTTCATAAAGTTTTAGAGACCAAAAAAACGCGAGGAGCAATGATAGGGTTGGAAAATAAGGCGTCAGTTTAATATATCTGATAAGAGGGGTCTACGTGGGCGCTAGAGGGCAGCGTGAGGCGTCGGGGGTGGCAATAAGTATTTGATATATTCTCACAAGATGTGGGACCAAACGATCTAAGATATTCTCACGAAGCCATTGTCCATCTGGCTCAGTTCCAGCTACGTTATACTACTCCCTCCTCCCAGACTCGACTTGAACAATAAGGCTCCGACCAGTCACAAACAAAATATACTACATCTTCTAAGTTTTTATTTTATTTTATTATTTTTATAAGTTGGGGGTTGAAAACATATGAAAACTCTTCTCGATTTATTTGAATGTATGTTTGCATAATTTATGTATATCTAAATACATTTAAAATGCGCAATAGCTAAACCATTTAATTCGAAATAAATCAAAGTGATTACAGAATGAAAAAAAAAAAACTCAATTACAATAAACGGCATACGTTAACAATGAATTATAAATGTCTGCACAATTTGAGTTCGTAAGAGACACCAAGGGATGTGCCCCGCAAGCGTGACACATAGAAACTGTTCCAACATCAGACTTTACGTCAAAAAGATATTGGATCGGCATTACGCCATAAAGTACTTAGATTAGCCATACATTACCCCAGACGAGCGACGAGCGTGCTCTCATACCACACACAATTTGTGCACAAATTGTGTACCTTACTGCAGTGTGCAAAAATATGGTATCGCATTGCTGATGTGTTTTGCCAGCCAAGCAAGAATGGCAAGAATGGCGGTATGAGAACACGCTCGTCTCTGATAAGCCCTACATCTGAGCTTTTTGATCTGGTATAGGTCCAGAGTTGGGTAAGGGTAAGCGTCGTCGGGCCCCTGATGAGTCGAACGCGACGAATGATGCAGGCCATGCAATAACTCATAATGCCAAGCCAATATCTTTTTGATGTATAGTCTTATGTTGGAACACTTCCTATGTGTCACGCTTGAGTGGCACATTCCTTGGTGTCTCTCACGAACACAATTGATGTACCTTATTGCAGTGTGCAAATACACGGTATCACATTGTTGATATAAATATCTACTATAGTCACAGAGGCCTTGGTTTTGGTAGATATGTGAAAGAGTAATTGGCTCCCTATCAATTAAGTTAAACATTATAGGGCGTGGTCACAACTTGGATAGAATTGGTTTTGGATATGATTGAGTTCACTAAGAATTTCTATATAAATGGGGTAACTGCTTGTGTGAAGTGGCGACAAACTGGTTGCAAATGCTAATTCAATGGTTTATGCGACTAATAAAGTAACACACTAACCCCGTGTTGTCAATTATATAAATAATTGTATATGCCCTTTGGCAGGCCAAGGCCCTTAATGACTAACCTGTTGTGACTAACTGGATAAGACGAACTTTTATATAGGGTCTTTTTCGGACTTGAATATGTATACTATTTGCACAGTTACTACGCTTCCATGAGTTTTCAAACCGTTTTGAAAACTACTTTGGTTTAAAAGCGAAATTGTTTACATAAGGAGTTTCTAAAAGAGTTATCACAACAATTTTGAAAGCTATAAACTTCCAAACTAGTTACAGTTAAGTCAGGTTATATATGAGTATGGTGAGGAAATAATATCTCCTCACCATACCTACTGCGCATGTCTCAATTCTGTTTTCAATTCAATATCCGTTTCCAAAAATTTCAAAAAATTTGCGGTTGTTATATTGAACTCAAAACGTTTGGAAATTACCGTTTCCATGGGGTATTGAATAACAAAACAGTATTTTTCAAAACGGCTATGAAAACGCAAGGTAACGTAGTAAATATAACAAAATAAAACAAGCATTAATCATGAAAATTTACAAATGAAGTGACATACCAAACTCCAATAATATACCAATTTTAAGGTCTTTACAGCTGATGAAGCGAAACAAACACTGTGTCATCTATTACATACACCAGGGGTGGCCAACCCGCGGCCCGCCTAGAACATTTTTCTGGCCCGCGAGGTTTATCATACTTTAAAAAATATATTTATTTTATA
Source organism: Gerris buenoi (assembly GCA_001010745.2). Lineage (NCBI taxonomy): Eukaryota > Metazoa > Arthropoda > Insecta > Hemiptera > Gerridae > Gerris > Gerris buenoi. Next base: position 12,731 of record KZ652060.1, read on the forward strand.
TAAATATAATGGCCAAAGTAGTGAAAGTCAATGTACTTCTTTAAAAAAATACATTATTTGTCCATTTTTTTCAAATAAACAGATGAGAAAAAATCAACTTTGATTTTAAAATAATATTCTTGGTAATTATTATGACAGATATTGCCTGTTTTATTTGTGACTTTACAGTTGTGATTTAGCAGATTAATCAAATTATATTCTGCGAAATCCTTGTTTGGGCGATTTGGCCTATACGTAGCCTTGAAGCAGCTTCTCCCTTCTCCCCCTCTGTTTGGTACCTTACCCCTACCCTTTGTACCTCTACTTCCTATGTGCTTATCTTATTCCTTCTCCCTCTAGTGTCCCTCCACCTGTGTACTGTGACCTCAACCTTTCACTCCATACAATATTTAATTATTTTTAATTGTTGAATTAAAAATGACTGAATTTTACAAGTAAAAATCGGTCCAAGACAACTCAGGCAACTTTCTCATAAACGAGTTCATATTCACTTAGCCCAGTGTTTCCCATTTATTAATTTTCGTATGTACATTTAATTATTACTGAGCATTTCATAAAAATTTACCATAAAAATAACTTCTCTTGTCCGCGTTTTAAGCTATTTTCTCCGGAACTAGATTTTTCCCGGGAAAACGGTTTATATCGTTAGATTTGTACTTAAATAAACTACATTCTAGAATTTTTTTTACAAAAATCGTCGGAACCGTTTTCGAGAATTTTTTTTTTCACGTTTTTTCAGAGCTTTTGGGAAGTAGCGCCCTTTAAATTTGGGGCTAAAATTAATTACTCGATTTTGCTTCGGGATATGTTTTTCTGAACATGTAAGCCAAATTTCGTCAAAATCGGCCCAGTAGTTTAGGCTCCAGGCGTCTCAGACTGCTCCAGGCACAGACAGATATTTTTTAAAAACCACTTTTTTGGACTCAGGGGACCTCAAAATTTGTAAATCCATCAAAATATTTTTAATTATTATTTCATTTTTTTCATCTATATTTATTTTTTTCATTTTTTGTGTTAATATATTTCTTTACAATTGCGTTCAATATCATTATTATTAATTACCTATGTTTATCTGTAAGGATAATCGTAAATACAAATAATTACTCATTATATGTTTTAATTTTTCACTCAAAAAAAAAGAAAAAAAAAAAAATCTCTATAGTGGGTCAAAATCTAATATGGGGATATATAATTTTATATGCGGCCCGCGAAGTTATGATGCATTTTCGAAGTGGCCCGCAAGATTATTTGGGTTGGCCACCCCTGACATACACAGTTGTAAGCTCTTTGTCAGGTCAAAGCCCTTCATGGGATGTTCTACCTCAGACGCAGTCGGCCAATCGAGTTATTCAAAGGATTTAGTGGCATTTAAATTTATATTGAATACTAGGGGATAAAAATATGATTCACGAGAGGATATGCGCTTAATTTGAATTGGAAGCGTTATTAATCATAATCGTGAATAAAAGGATATTTTATGGCTTCAATGTTCTACTTCATTCAATTCCTCAAGCCAAGTTACGAGTTTTATGATTTAATAAATATAGAAGGATAAAAAAAATATTAATTACTTTTATTAAACGTAAAAAGATCAGGTAGCTTAAAATATAATACTTTAGAAACTTAATCATTGAGAAGAATTTTAAATATAACAACTATTTCATCGTAATTATTGCTTTATTATGAATAATTTAGTGAATTAAACTCAAATTGAAAAATTTTTCAATTCCTTTTTTTTTCTTTTTAGCTCACCAAGTTTGTCCACTTTGCCAATTAACTTATACAAAATTATAATATTAACATTTGTATTAACTTATTTATTTGTCGTTTCCTAATCCAAAGAGGTAAAATTTCACACAACTTAGTGTCGGGGCCAAGGAGCAGCTAAAGCTCGGCCCGGGGTTGGCTTCGTCAGGATGTTGTGAGAATCATCCTTTATTGGGTTTTTAAAAAGAGATTTCATAACCGATTGAAATAACTTCTTTTAAGGCATGCCAAAAAAGCCGGAAAACCCCTTTTTAAAGCAAATCTCTTCTATTTATTAAAAATGTAAAGGTTAGTTTATTTTTAACGATAACTTAAGAAAAACTGTAGTCATGGCGTTCCCCAAGGGGCTGTCTGAACTCTATTATTTTTAGTTTTATACATAACACAATGAATAAGGGGATCAATTTTTAACCACCCTTTATTTTATATAATATATTTTCTCTTTTTTTTTTTGCAGCTACCCCGGACTTTTATTTATTGTTTACTTTTCTTTACCACGAGTTTTTCCGAGCCGAATCAGCGAATAATGTTTCAAGAAAAGGGGTTAGGAGAGGGGAAAACAAAAGAAGGAGTGAGAGGAAGATTAAATTGGACCGTTTTTATCAATCACGTCTGACCCACTCTTTCCACCCGGAGATTCCGCTCCGTTCCAGGATCTATAATTAGATTTCAGAATTCTTTAACTGGGTAATTGGCAACAGTGGGGTGAGAGGAGAAAAGCGGGATGATTCAAACGGATGAAGGGAAAATCCGTCCCATTAGCCGGATAAAACGACAAGTAAACAAAAACAAAAACAAGAGTTAATAAAAACAATTGATTAAAACACAATTGGTTTGCAAGTTCCCCACCCATCCCAAAAAACGATAAATACACTCAACTCACTCACTTCAAATAATTAAATTTTGAAATGGTCAAGGAGAGGGAGAGTTTTAGAAAAGGGTCAAAACAAAGCCAATAACATAGTAATCGAATTTTCTCTTCTCCGATACAAAAATAAGGTAAATAAAAACAGATAAGGCCAATTAGATTATAAAAACAGATATTGACTCTATATATAAAACGTATTTTTAACGCGACTTCCTAAATAAAAAATTCAAAAAAGATAAAATTAATAATAGAAGGCCTATTTCCGTTATACATTTATTAATTATTACAATTTTATCTTATTTTCATGGATTTGATTAGCTTAATAATAAAACAGATAATAAAATTCATTTTGCAGTAGTTGGGCCTAATAAGGAGTTAAGAGGCTGACATTAGTGACATTTCGATCCCTCCTTGGGTCGAATCCATTAATTTAGGTCATCCATAATTAATTTATATGTTAAATTGTACGAAATATTAAAATTTCCAAACATTCTTAGTTTGATAAATATAAATCTTTATTTTACAATTTGTGTTGAAAAGAAAGGGATACGGACAGATAAAAATATACCTCACCAACAAGAATCGAACTATGTACTCCTTGTATTTCAAACCTCTTAAGCCTCTTTCCAAACCCTCTCTTACCGTATGAGCTGCGAGAGAGGAATAATTGATATAAACATCTCCTAGTTATTACCAAAATATTGGTACTTCTTTAGACTGTTACTCCCCTTATAAAAACCAGAAATGTGATACTATAAATATTAGACCTAAGTTTATCAGATACAGTAAATTTGTTTAAAAATTCTGTATCAAATTAATGTTACATTTAATTATATATAATGTAAATATTAGATCACTTTCCTTGAAAATTGAAAAAAGTGTATAAAAATTGATCAAACTTAGTTAACTCTGCCAGTGATTGCTCACGTCTGGAAACAAACTAACTCTAATAGATCATACAGATTTCCGGTTTGTAGCGCCACTATACAATAAAAAAACTCAATGGACCTCTGTGCCCCGGAGGTCCTCTGTGCCCCGGTCTCCCCTATTAGTTATGCTTCAATCGCTGTCTATACTATTGTTATTGAAGCATTTTTAGTCTTGTCTCACATTATTTCACTTCAGTGCAATAAGTATTTTTGGAACGATGTTCCTTATGGCACGTTCGGTGCCTGGGAGTGAATCCGAAAAAAACGACCAAAATCACCGTCACAAAATCACCGTCACAAAATAACCGTCATGAAATCACCGTCACTCGAAATCCGTCACGAAATATCTACTGATGACGATAACTTGAGTAAAAGATCACCGAGTTAGTTGAAATTTGGTACACATGTTCATTTTACCAATGTCCAGGCTAAGTTCGTGGGACAATGTTATCCGCCCAAGCTTTCACGCGCAACGCTCGCGTAAACGTAAGCTTCAAAAAGACGGGAAAAAAATGTTATTACGGAACCCTGTTACTTGTTGTGTTTATTTTTGTTATAGTCAAATTATATGTCACTTGGTTTTATAAATATCGAAAATAAATCGTAGATAACAGTTTATACGTCTTTAGCATTTTATGTGATTTTATAATTTATATTTAATGAAAAATGTAAGGAACTTCGTTCCTACCGGGTGTCCCGCGACACCACACGTATTTTTATCTCCAGTAGGGAGAAAAGTTATTAATTTGGATTAGTTTAGAGGGAATAAAGTAAGTTTTTTCTTCCCCGAACTCTAAAAGTAGGGAGAAAAAGAAGGATTACCAACTTAATTATTTTATAAATAGTAGAGAAAGAATGGCTATAAAAAGTAGTGAAGTTGTTGAAATCAGGTTGGTGATAGTGCCTTTTTCGATATTGTTTAATAATGTCGATGAATAACCTTCTCTTTGAGTTTAATGAGTGTAATTGCAATTATTATTTGTTTTTGGTTGCTGTACAAAGTACAAAAAGACACCTTATACAACGGCTCTGTCTAATATTTCCAAGATGGCGGCCAACATGGCAGGCGACTAAAAGTTTTAGTTACCATGACCTAAAATCTATACCAGACAACCCTCCTCAACGCCTGAAGAGACTGAATCAGAAGAATCAGACAGAATCTGTAATTATTCTGCTATCTACTATATTATTATCTCATTTATATAATTATTTAATATTTACTATATCTCATTTATATAATTATGTAAGTATATTAACCATTTAGTTTATTTATTTAATTAATTAGTATCCCATTTCACCCTTATCTACATTTATCATTATTATTATCTAGTTATTAGTAATCAATCCTCTATGTCTATGTAATCCTCACGCCAAAAAATGGTAGTCACTGGACTAGTTCCTTTTCAAATGTTACTCAAGCCAAGATAAAACTATAACAACTGTAACACTCATAACATGTTAATTATTGTAGTTGTGTTAATAAAGTTAAAAAAAAAGAAAAAAAAAATGTTATCATCACATATTATACATTAATTTTAATAGTTCCATATTTCTAATAACACACGTAATAGTTTCAAGATGGCGGCCAATATGGTAGGCGAATAAAAGAAACGTATTTAGTCACCATGATATGTTATACATCAATTTAAAGGTCTTGAAGTGTAGAATAAGAATATACTATGTATTACTTTTTAATAATTTTAATTTTATCATAAAGAAACCAGCGATTATCGCCTCACGCCTTGATTGTTTAATATAGAATCTCTTATATCTGCTGTTAAAAGTGCTAACAATTATTGTTATGTAATAAAATAATAAATAATAACTGTGCAATGGATGAAAATGTGTGTTTTCTCCCTACTGGAGAGCTATAGCGCTAAGGATAATGATTTAAAGCAAACACAAAAGGAATTTATAGTTCTTAAATGTAAAAGGGGGGGGGGGACTGTCAAATAAATATGTGTGCCCGATACATGATACGAAAGCATATATTGTATCAATAAATCGCATAAATTAATACACTCCAAGTTCACTATTACATTATTCAATTTAAACTATCTTTCGCTTACAATTTTTACTGAATTCCTTATTACCTAATTTGTTTTAAATCACGTCAAAAGATAAAAATCAATATTAATTTGAAATAATATATTTAATTTGTCCTTGTTATTAGAATGTAATTGCATTCTTTTGATAAATAAATCGTTTACGTGTGAACGAAAATGATACACGATTTATTTTTTACCCTTCTAAAATAGCATTAAAAAAGATTAATTTATTTTCTCCTTTGATAAATAAAACAAAAAAAAAAAATATGTTTAACTTTTTTTGACATTACAAATTAAATTAACAACAAAAAAAAATCTATTCATGTGATAGTTACCGGAAAAAAAGGTCGAGTTGAAAGAGGAAAGAAGAAAAAGTAGAATTGAATTACACAGTATACCCCTTTTTCTTTTGCTACTTTACCACGAGAACCACTCTCATGTTATTTAAAAGGAGGGAGAGAGGGAAATTACATTTTCCAAGGTAGATTAAAGGCGAAGAGAGTGCGGTAGGAATAACGTCAAGAGAATGTAGATAGGATGAACCTGGATGTAGCAGGTTTGGATCAGCAAAGTTTAGGTGACATCCTCAGAAGATCGCATACCCGTCGTCACCATGGACACAGAGGTAATTGCATTATGTTCCTTCAAACAAAATACACAGATGAAAAACAAAAAGCTTCGTAGATAAAAGATCTGGTCCAAAGTTAATTATGCACAAGGTTGGTTATTACATCCAAATTTTAAAATGTGATTATCCAAAAAAAAAATGTTGTCAATCCTAAAAAAAGTTCTTTTAGTACCTTCCTCACAAATTTTATCTCAAAAATATGTTTTGTTTGGATATTAAAGTATTTTAGGAGGCTTTGTCACCGAAAATATAAGGGAACATACATCTTCACTGATGATAGATCAATTATTGTCTTATTAAATTCGGCTAATTCGGATCATTTATTTCAACCACGATGCTTATGACAAGCGAATTCGGACTATAAAGGTTACCAAACAATAACAGGTACACGGATGAGATGATAGATAATGATCAGGAAAAATAACCGTAAGCTTATTATGCGTGCCATGGGTGTCAAACATAACCCTAAAGGCGGTATAATATGGTGCTCTATGCTCTATCCTCTATTGAAATGGGATTTCCGATCATTTGGCGAGAATTCTAGCAAAAGACAATAAATGTGAGGTTGAGCTAAGGAGCAGAAAACTAAAAGAGGTTTATGAGAGCGCCTCTTTAACTATGTTGCCCATCACTTTCTTTCTGCCATAGTAGGTAACATAGTAAAGGAGTACCTTCTGTCCCCTTTCTATTTGGTGTGAGAGCGTACGAGAATCTTCCATCAGACCAATCAAAAACAGAAATTCTTCCACAAGACAAATGCAAGTCTTTGAGTCTTCTGCACATTCTAGCATAATTTAAACTCTTCTCGCTTTACTAATGTTTTTAATTTACTACATACTTCTTCCACGCCGTCACTGATGATGGCCTTATTGAAGCCGAAAACTTCATTTAAAATTAAATAAAAGCCTCTAACGGTTCTTCAGCTTTAAATACCAGAAACCACTGCTGTAGCAATACAGCTGTTGTACAGCTGTACAACAGCTGTAAAGTGTTCAGCTGTATGTTTTTGTTTCAGCTCTCCGTGATGGAGGGGGTGATAGAAGACCAATCAGGAGCAGAAACTATTTTGGTGATGCCTGGCCAAAGAACTTGGTCATAGAATCAATCATATCATTTGGTATCGGTCTCGTTATCACTCTTGTTTTCTGTTTCTTCGCTGCTGAAAGTAAGTCAGAAATGTGAAAATATACGATATTTATTTATAAGTGACAAAAAAACAACAACAAATAAACAGAAGGTTGGATCATTTATCTTGTAGACAAGGGGAATGAAGAAGGCATTCCAAGCTTGATGTGTGGAATCTAAGAGGCTGATGTAATAAATTGATTTTATTTAGTTTATTAGCTAATTTTCTTAAATAACACCTGCTCCACGGTAACGAGTTTTTTCGCAGAAAAGGATGATTTACACTATGCCGAGCTGGAGATCTCTCCAGTTGAGTATAAACCCCTATTAGACAATACTTCACTGTCCCACCAAGTCGGACTGTGCCTCGGCGGCTGGTAGATCTCTCGTTCAGAAAAACGTAATTCGTTTCAGCAAGTTGTGCTGTATGAAAAGTTAGTTTGGAAAAAATCCGCAAGTTATTTTATTTGTTTCGACATGTCCCATATTTACAAACTTCATTTTGACAGGTTTTAAAAACGTAGTATATAAAAAGTTCTTTTTATCTTGCAATTATCGTATTTAAAGTTATCACTGTAACTGCGAAAATTAAAAGAAAATAATACACTTATTCTAATTAAATAAATTAATACACTTTTTTCCAGTATTGCAGCTGAACAAGAAGGGTATAAAGAGGAATAATGCCTGTAAGTTTTAATGAGTAAATTATATACATTTATATCCAGATAAATGTAAATTTAACAAGTTATTTGTGAATCATATTATTACTATTAATTATTGGGAAGTTATTTCCTTAATTGTTTTTTTATTGTTATTTTTTTGTAGATGATGTTGAAATTTCAATACCAAAAGAATACATTCTAGAATACGGGAATGATTTTGACGTTCAGTCTCTAGCGAGTCACTCGTGGCAGGCTATAAGAGTCCTGGAGAAAAGGAATTCTCAAATGTTTCGCCTGATACTTGGAGGCAACATAAAGGTCTGAAATGGGATTTTATATTAAAATTTTTATAAAAATTGTTCACTTAAATTAATATACGAAAAGAATTCGCTTTAAAATATAAAGGGGGCAAGAATTGTTTCCGTTTCTTTTGCGGTGATGGACAATACAATAGACAATGTAATAAAGCAATGGTGACATTATGCATATCTACTCTATGGTATCATTAGAGCTAAACATGCCTGGTCTATTAGGGTTCGTACTCACCAGATTTGTCGGTGTTTAGACTTATTCTCTAACCTAGTAGTAGTAGTCTAGTACTTCCTAGGACGAAACACTTGTTCGAACCTTGCAATTAGGCCATCACTTAGGCCCTTTCGCCCCGTGGTGGAAAGTTCCAGCTACTTTACACATCATACATTTGTACATTGTACCGCCGAAGCGAGTATGGTGTGGTCATCAGTAAGCTATATAAGAGAGCGTCAAAGCGTGGGGGAAGAGTCTCCATGAACGGTGTCCCTCGCCCTGCACCGTCCGCGATCAATGATGCAATTCAGTGTATCATGGCACGGGATCGAACCCACAACCTCGAGTTGCCTCGACTTATTAATAGCTGAGCAAGCGCCTTTAGACGCTCGCCTACCCTGGCTCCTATATCGCTATTGGAAATGCTGACTCTAAATACAGTTATTAGTGAAAGGTATTTCTATATCTTATGCTAATTTACTTTATGAGCCAAATAACTACTAATCATTATAAATTATAAAATGTTTAAATTTAGGTTGTAGTGACGAAGCGTATACAAGCCGAAGAGCCTCTCTGCCCCGTTTGTATATTCGAAATTGCTGATTACTTCAAGAGTAATTTTTTGAATAACGATACAGAATATACGAAGATTATAAGGTTCCAAATAACTCCATCAACAACTTTTACTGACAGCCTTAAATGCATTGACAAACATTTCCCCTAAACATTCCCAAGTAAAATACACGGATATTTTCAAGGATGAATGTTATTTTTTTTAAATGTTAGAATTGTTAAATTTAGTAAAAGTAGTACAATTATGTGAAATTTAAAAAATGAAAATTTATAATACCCAGCTTAAGTAGTTGGAAAAGTGACAACTTAGAAAAAAATAATAGTATGAAGATAAAACTTAAAAAAGAAACATATTAGGAAAAAATAATAATTTAATTATAATTTAATTTTTTTAAAATTGTTTGATATTGACCTACATCAGTAACCTCAATAGTGTTGTCAAGACAGTGACTGCCACCGTATAAATGAGACTTTATTATTCTATTAAATATAATATATTATTTATTTTCTTTATATATTGTGGTGTGAACCACAAATCACTTCTTTACAGCCTAGTCTAGACTGCTGAACCAAACAGACGAAACAAGCAGAGCATTGGCATCTACGCATGTCAAATCTGAAATGCGCAGGTGCACTTGTGTCTAGGCATGCACAGAGACCAATACTGCCGTGCTAAGCCAAAAAACCGTATCTGTCATTTTGGTCGAAAATAAGGTTTTGACATATTCAGATTTTTAGTTAAGGTTTTTGTATTAAAGGACAATTTACTAAGCGAAATTGCCTTAAGTGACAAATCAGAAGGAAAAAGACCGTATCTGACGGTAGATACGGTAATTTCAGTTACGGTAATTCCTGTTATATTCAGATAGAAAAACACCTTATCTACAGGTGGTTTCATAAATTTGATCCCCCCAAAAATGTATTTATTTAACTTAGGTAAAACAAATATGGCTCTAAAGAGAATAAAATTCTAAATTCATTAATATAAAATAATAAAAAATCGGACAAATAATAAGGGAGTTATAAGCCTTTAAACTTTGAAAACTTTAAAGTAAATTATCTCAAAACTTTTTTCTCCAAAAAAGCGGTAGATACGGTTTTTTGGCTTAGCACGGCAGAATACTCGACATGTTTCCTCTGTTTGGTTAAGCAATTAGGACGAGGCTTTACAACGCAATACTCATTTCATTTTATGTTTTTTAAGTATTTTTGACAGTATAAACTCGTCACTTTCAGCTTGTCAGAATAAAGGAATCATTGTAGAGATGTAATAAAAGTGACGTTTCCGACATAATTTTGCATCGAAAAAAATTAATTCGTTACTTAATTTATTATCATTACTTCATCAGATAATAACAAATAAAATCTAATTTTGCCTTAAAATCCTATTCATTTTAAAAACCATCAATATCAGTTATTGCTATTTCATTAAAATCGATTTATTTGTTTGGGCTCAATTTGTTTTTCCTCTCTTTCCTGCCATATTGCCACTTCAAATAAAATAATGTTATTACATTTTACTTTCGTTATCAAGAAGAAAATAATCAAAATTGCAGGTTTTTTTTATTCAAAAAGGCAATTTATTGTTAATTGATTGATAATTTAGAACAGTGTTTGTGAATAGTGATGCCAGATTATTATTACAGATTCTAAAAGCAAATTCATAGAAAAACATGAAATCAAAAATGGATCTTTTTTAAGGCATTAAATACAAATATCGACCTCTCAATGAAGTGGAGAAAATGAGTATAATTTGGCTAATTGATAAAGTAGATGAATCTGAAGGTGTAATATGATGAAATATTTGGTCCGCTAAGAGCTCTGATATTATTTTATATAAAAGTTAGAAACTTCTATTGATGGTATATAGTACTAGAATGAATACAAAGAAAAACCAATCTACCTCCTATTATATTCTAACTTGCTGGCACGATATTAAGAGCAACGCATTTTGCAGGTCGTTTTTTGCGGAATATAATTTTTTTTCTGTCACCCAAAGCAAATAGGTACTTACTAAGTAGTAAGTACCATAGAACATAAGTAACATAGATATGTTAGTACATATCTATGTTAAAAATCGGCCGACAATCTCTAACGATAATTTTTCAGGGGATCTTACATAAAATCTATCAAAATCGGATTTTTACGTCAAAATACCCATACTTTGTATATAACTACGTATATCAGAAAGTTAAGGCTTGGATACACTTGCCTGTAGCTTGAACATAAACATGCACTACTTGCACGTGGATATTTTAAATGGCATGCCTATATCTGACAAGCAAGCAGATAAAAATTTTAATAAAAAAATACGTGTGGTGTCGTGTCGGGTGTGGGACACCCGATAGGAACGAAGTTCCTTACGATTTTCATTACATATAAATTATAAAATCACAGTAATAACTACTTATATATGGTGGAGTTAGAAAAGAGACAAAATTATAAGTAACTAACTATTTTTACCAGCGGAGTTAGGCAAAACTAAATGAAAAGCTTTTTATTACCTTTGAAGTGAGTGTCTTTCAATAAATAATGCATTGTATATTGAGAAAAAAGTTAATGATACATTTATAGTTAAAGCAGATGGTTGTAGAACAAAAAGAACTGTCCCACAAACGCCGACGTCAAATTAATCCAATTAAATATTAAAATAAAAATATAAATCATTAACTCACAAAAACTTTTGCTTGTATCAGGTTGAAATTTTGCATGCTTGTTTCAATTGTACTATAGGTGATGTATACAAAGTTTCATTAAAATCGTTACGTTAGGACGTAAGATATAGGTAAAAACGTTGTTTTCTTTATTTTAATAATTTCGGTCCGCTTTAATAAATTTAGCGATCTTTATCACTTCATAGTAGTGTCGGTGTTCGTTTTACTAAAAAAAACGTGTTTAAAAAAGTTCTTTGTCTCATTAAATAGATGAAGTTTGAATTTTTTCCCGTCCAAAAATTCTATTTTATTTATTTTGACGCTTACGTTACGCGAGCGTTGCGCGTGAACGCTTGGGCGGATAACGTTGTCCATCGAACTTGTCTTGGGCATTAATAAAATGAACATGTGTACCAAATTTCAACTAAATCGCTCAACTTTTACACAAGTTATCGCCATTATCGGTAGATTTCGTGACGGTTTTTGCGTGACGGTGATTTTGGTCGTTTATTTCAGATTCACTCTCGGGCCCCGAACGTGCCATAAGGAAATTCGTTCCAAAATTCTTGGTATGCCAGTTACTGGCAAATACCCTCTTTTGGCATGCAAGCTACTTCCCCAATTTGACGTCTTGTGTATTTCCGCCTTTAAGGACGCCTAACTTTCTTAACCAGCAAGTAATTCCACAAGAGAAAAATGAACTCGTAAGTGTGACAATTACAAAGTGTAAAACATTGATTGTGACAAGATTCTTAACCAAGTGTAAAAACAAAAAACATCAGGAGCTCGTTAGCTGTTATTCCAACGTTTTTTGTGTTTTTTTTTAGGACTATTGTTACGTTATTTTTAAAAACTCACTCTTTTATTCCAAGAGTTGTATATTCAAAAGACTCTTAGGATAAAAAAGAGGCCAAAGCAAGGTTCTAACGTTAGGTAAACAATAACAATAGAAACGACGATGAAGCGCTGTGCCCCGAGCATTCTACTCTTTGCTAACTCAGCTATGAATATTTCCTTGTGATGCCTCCTTGCTGGATCCAGTGACAGATTTCCTAACAGCGACTCTGTCCTCACTGTTTACCTTTTCTCCCGATTCATCTTGTGCTCTTTACTTAGATAGATTAAAAATACAGAATTTCCCGGGGAGAAAAAAAAAACAAAGCAAAAATAAACAATTGTTACGAGGGAAAAAAATCATATTTCGAAAGGTGTTTGACGTCACACCTTAATATTGCGACGTCTTTACTACAATACAAGTTTTTTTTTGTTATTTTTAAATATATATTTTTATAAAAACATATATAGTGTATTTTTTATAAGAAAAGTAGCTTTTGAAAAATATGAAATACATAGCCAGTTACATAATTAAGATAAGAGCATCATGTTTTTATTTTTAGCCTTATAAAACATACCTAACTAAACTCCTCTCTCCATTTTACAGATTTTATTATGCATTACTAGAATCACTTATTAAATATGGTATATTAGCATACACAACTCAAAAAAAAGCATAAACATATAGCTAAACTTTAAAAGAGAATATCTTTCAGATCAATTTTTCAAACACTTTAAAAAAGTTTACTTAAAACAACTTAAATTTGCCTTTAAAGGCAAAAAAGTAACTTATACATACTCTTTCCAAACATTTTTGTATGGCTTGTTTTGGCCAAATCTGACACCGTTTTCCTCTGTGACTTTTTTTTTTTAGTTTTGGGGCCTTTTTTTTATTTGGACCCTAAAAGTTTGTCGCGTCAGACTGGAAAATCGGAAAAAGTTCTGTGTCAGGCAATATTAAAATTTTGATTTATAGGGTTCAAATAATGTATCTTGAGAAAATCAGCAAGTTATTAATTAATTTTAATTAATAATAATGGATCTTAATTAATATGAACTACAGTCTATAAGATTAGAGTTGGCACAATCAAAAGGCGGGAAAATTTTGAGAGAAACGATTTTATTGGCCCCCCATGTTGAATGCAACTTCAGAAAAAAATGCTCTACTCTACCCCTGTTCCACAAAAAAAATAACATGGCAACACCGATTTTCCCTTTTTATAACCCCAAAACTACCTCCACATTTGTTGTTTCCCGCCTTCGATTGAGCCAACTCTAATCTTATAGACTGTAATATTAATTAATGATTAATAACCAGCTGATTTTCTCAAGATACATTATTTGAACCCTATACCTAAATCAAATTTTTAATATTGTCTGACGCAGAACTTTTTCCAATTTTCCAGTCTGACGCGTCAAAATTTTAGGGTTCAAATAAAAAAAAAATGTCACAGAGGAAAACGGTGTCAGACTTGGCCTAAGCAAGTCATACAAAAAGGTTTGGAAAGAGTATGTATAAGTTACTTTTTTGCCTATGGGCACCCTGACTATTATCAATGACTGATTTATTTAAAAAATCAATTTACTGCTATTAAGAAAACAAACAACATATTAGCCATCAATGCAACTCAAGACAGAGAACCATGTTAAACGTAAAACTTCCTCCATGCAACCAAAAACAAAATTACTGAATGTAGAACAGCTTAGCTCCTTTCCTAGGAGCTTAGCTTCATAATGAATAAAGATAAAGTAAAAATTGATCAAACTACAGGACTTTATGAAAAAAATTCTTACATAGCTTCTGATAGATATGAGCTAAGACTGAGTAATTACGTAATATTAATAATAAATTTACAATTGTAAATAATAATAATCCGTTTTTTTCTATTAATGTTCAAGCTATTAATAAATAGTAATTGTAATAAACTAAAAAAGTATAATTTTAAAATAAGAAGTAATCTTTTATGTTTTTCAGTAAAATTGTATGTTATAATATATACTTTCGGAGGGACCAGGAAACACACTCGCTCCGTCCCATGGTGGAACGACGACTGTGAAAGGGCGAATAGGGCCAAGAAACGGGCCCTAAATAAATTTAACAAACAGCCTTCGGACGCAAATTTTGTCGAACTAAAGAGATGCCGGGCAGTTGAACGGCGTGTGACAAGGAAGGCCAAGAAGGAGTCCTGGCGGGCCTATGTGTCCACGCTCACAGCGTCAACACCGGCATCTGAAATATGGAATAAGGTGAAGGCTGTCACTGGCAAGCATCGCCCTTCGCCGAGTCCCATACTGAAGGTCGATGGTCAGGTATACACCAGTGAGTTGGAGGTGGCGAACATCTTTGTCAAGCATTACGCCACCGCCTCCTCCACACAAGCTTACACGGAGAGGTTCAAAAGATTGAAAAGGGAGGCGGAGGAAGTCAATCTGGTTCCAGACCTATCGCTTAATCAAGGGGTGGATTCTCCCTTCACGCGTCCGGAACTAGATCGAGCATTGTCTCGATCAAAAGACTCCGCCTCGGGCATAGATGATATTCCCTATGCCCTCCTGAGGAACCTCTCTGAGCGGGGCAAGTTCGCCCTGCTCAAACTCTTCAATAAAATTTGGACCGCTGGTGTGTACCCGAAATGTTGGCGAGAGGCCATAGTCGTCCCTCTTCCAAAGGAGGGAAAGGATCATAATAGCCCCAACGGCTATCGACCTATCTCCCTGACATGTTGTATGGCAAAGCTTATGGAATCCATTGTGAACTACAGATTGAACTGGTACCTCGAGCGTCAAAAGCTGCTTGCGCCAAGCCAGGCGGGGTATCAGAGGCATTATTCGACCGTGGATCAGCTTGCTCTCCTCGAAAAGAATATTCAAGATGCTTTTCTGAGGAGAGAGCATGTGATCGGCGTGTTCTTCGATCTTGAAAAGGCCTTCGACACCGCCTGGCGCTACAACATCATAAGGCGCCTACACGCTTGGGGTATCCAGGGAAGGATGTTCACCTTCATCAATGGATTCCTGACGGACCGAGTGTTCAGGGTCAGAGTAGGAACTACGCTCTCTGACCCTGAGATTCAAGAAAATGGAACGCCGCAGGGGTCCGTCCTGAGTGCCACACTCTTCTCGGTCACCGCCAACGACATAGTAACAAGCATCCCGCCCGAGGTCAAAGCATCCCAATACGTTGATGACCTCGGGCTCTTTTTGGCGGGTTTCGACCGGGAAGAAGTCAGGGAGAAGACGCAAGCGGCAATCGACGTGGTGGCTAGGAAAGCCGAAGATATCGGCTTTCGCTTCTCCCCCACCAAGACGATATGCGTACACTTCTGCCGCTTGCGGAAGGAACACGTAGCACCCGAGCTGTTCCTTCATGGGGCTCGGCTGGAGTATAAGGACTCAGCCCGATTCCTAGGACTGATCTTCGACAAAGCTGAGATGGAAGGAGCATATCTTGGGTCTGGTTCAGCGCTGCAAAAAAGACTTAAACATCATCAAAGTCCTTGCTCACCTAAGATGGGGCGCGGACCGGACCACACTCATAAGAATTCTCTGCACATTGGTCCGGTCCAAAATGGACTACGGCAGTGGAGTCTACGGCTCAGCGCGAAGGTCCTGGCTCCTGCCTCTAGACAGGGTCTTCCAGCACGGACTCAGGCTCGCTTTCGGTGCCTTTCCGACAAGCAACGCTCTGGCTCTTCACGTCGAAGCCGGAGTGTTGTCAATGCCATATCGCCGAGAGCAAATGACCCTGTCTTTCGCCGAGGCAGTGAGAGCCAAAGCAGGACACTTCTTACACGAAGAATTTTTTGGAGAAAATGCGCTGAGTCCCGAGTACGAGTGGCTAAATACGCGTACTCGGCCACTGCCGGTAAGAGCTCGTGAGCTGAGATAGAGGTCCGGAATCCCAGAGAACGAGGTGATCAGTTGGGTCACCCCAGAGCTACCCCCATGGGAGGGGCCGGACCTCGCGTTCCATCGTCGGCTCGCCAAATTGCCGAGAGACACTACGACACAAGTGGAGTACGAGCAAGGACTCTTTGAGATCCTAGCCGTACCAGGGTCGTCGGGTCTTCTACACTGATGGCTCGAAGTCAAGAGAAGGTTCGGGTTGCGCCCTGCACTCAAGAACGGAGACAAGATTCTGGTCTTTGTCTCCGGTTGCAGGTGTGTACACCGCCGAACTCCGAGCCATCGAGAAGACCCTTGAACTGTGCGTGGAGAGCGTCGACGAGAGCGTAGTAATCTGTTCCGACTCGCTCTCTGCTCTTCACGCCCTGCAAGATAAGTTCAGCGACGACCCAGTCATTATTAAAATTTATAGCCACGCGCGAAACCTTCGCCATTCAGAGAAGCGCGTGGCTAAAGTGTGGGTACCGGGGCATGTTGGCATCGCCGGTAACGAGGCGGCCGATGAAGCCACCAAGCGTGGGGCCGCTGCAGAGGTGGTGGATCTTGCTCCCGTCCGGCTAGACGATGCCAAGACGGCTGCAGTCAACGCCGTCTGGCGTAGCTGGCAATCAGCCTGGGAGCAGGTCCCCACCCAACTGAGAAGAATTAAATATAAGGTGAGGACGACGCAGACAGACTTAGCACTTTCAAGAAGAGAAAGCGTCGTCTTCACGTGACTGAGAATCGGCCACAGGCAGCTGACGCATGCACCTCTTTACTAATGAGCGTGCCCCCGATGCCGACACTGCGGGATCGCAGCGCTGACAGTGAGTCACATAATTGAAGAATGCGACTCACTAGCGGATCTGAGAACGGAGTGCCAGGTCCCAGCGAACCTGGCAAATGCCTTAGCTGAGGAGTCGAATTTTCAGCCAGTCCTGACATTCTTCCGGAGAGCAGGACTCTTTGAACTCATATGATACCTCAGCAGAGCACAGGTAGTTCGGGTTTCGTTTTGTCCATTTATGTCTTTTAGTTTAGGATAGGATCTGCTACCACCATCCCCGGCTATATATTTCGTCCGGCAGTGATGGTGGGTTCCCAAGGGCCACTCTTGGCAGTAGGGAGGCAGATTCCTTTTATTATTTTAGATTTATTTATTTTAGTTTAGGATTAGGTAATTAGTACATAAGAAATTTTAACCTTAGTTTTAGTACCGGTCTCCGTCACCACCTGTCCCGTTTATTTGTTCCACACGGAGGCAGACGGGTTTCCTCTCCACTACATACCACAGTGGAGGGAAGGCGGGGGCCGGAAAAATTGTGATATTAGTATTAGGTTTAGCATAGGAACTACTAGTTACCATTAGAATTAAGACTGTGATATTAGGTTAGCATACATTTAGCTGTGATACTAGTTTAGGTAAATTTTAATCTTAGGTTATATATTTAAATTAGGACTGGTCTCGATACCACTCTCCCCGGCTATATTTTTCGTCCGGCAGGAAGAGTGGGTTCTTTTGTGATTCACTCACAAGGGAGGCGAGATCAGGTAGCTTTTGTGATACTAGGATTAGGTTTATCTGTGACTGTACTAGGTTAATTCGTTTTGTGCCCTCGTCTCAGCTAGTTTAGGACTGTCCTCACTACCATCTGCCCCTCGCTCATTACTTGCTCACGGGGTAGATGGGTTCCCTTGTAGCTAATCTTAGGCACAGGGAGGTAAGGAAAGTGCAGAAGTCTCTGCTGAGAGCTAACCTTCGTCTGATTAACAGGTGCTTGTCGCGAAAGTAGCACCCCCCGGCAGTCCATCCGCTGACAGCCGGTCGTGGGCGTGGCCGCTTCGTTGTCTTTCGGGGTTTTCTGGGGGCACGCCTCCCTGAGGGTGGGTGCCTGGAGCGAAGGTGAACTTGACGGAGGCAGGGGAGCCGGGTCGAATGGTGCTCATCTGAGGGGATGGCTGCTTCTGGGG
>KZ652060.1:51074-75145 GCA_001010745.2 Gerris buenoi
CCCCCCCCCCCCCCCCCCCAAATATCTGAGGCCCCCCGGAGTATCCTCCTTCTCTTACCGACCCCTAAACTCCGGAACAATGCAGAGAACTAAAGCCAGAGAGAGAGAAGCAGACTTGGATGGAAACAATGCTTCAAAACCGCCTAATTACTGACAAAACTCCCCTCTAGCTGAATGGACAGTTTTCAATAGTTGAAACAATATCCAGCCCAACAGAATCCAAAGCCTTCAAAACAGCTCTAAAGTCTTTTCGTTCGAAATGCCTTCTCCCTGTTAAAGATTCGCTTCATTACATTTGAAAACGTTTTCCAACAACTCAACCCATGGATTTCTCGACAGATTTCACCATCCTATTCCTCGTTTTACAAAACGTTTCAAGTTTCAGAAACTCAAAACTCTGTTTATATTTTCAAGACTGCGAAAGTTTGCTAGAATGGGATTCCCTTTAATAATTGCTAAGTTAACGAAATTTCTCTCGTGGTAGTTATTCAAATTTAACTGTCACTTTTCACTTCTGCGTTAATGTTCTTCATTTCTATTAAGGTTTACGATTATTAAAGTAAAGCAAAATTTTCTATGCTAATTAGAAGAGATGGTTTCGGTTACCAAAATAACTTTTGCAGAATAAGCATTCAAAAGATTGAAGAATTGTATTAGCATTTCCAAGTATCAAAAAAGTAGTTTTAGGAGCAGGTAATTCACTCGCTATTATCTCTTACACCGACAAAACAATTGTAAAAAAAAAAAATCGTAATCATTTTGGAAATAATTTGGACAGACTATTCTTATTTCTTAAATAGACTGTATAGTTATTCTAAACTATATTAAACATTCTTTCAAAGTTTATAACTTTTCTTTACTGTTTTTTAATAATTTTCGTACGAGTCATCTTCTTTTGGTAAAGATTTGGATCGGGACATGTTCATCATCTATTTATTTATCATCTAACCTATTTATCATCTATTTCATCATCTAACCTAGCGAAACGTTAGGTTAAACTTGACTTCAGACTAGGTATTTATCCCAAGATGGTGTGGTTGTAATTATGAGCGCAATAGTAAAAAAAATTAAATGAGTGACAGTTAAAGAGAATGATTGTAGTAAAGCCGTGTAGTGAAGAAACAGGACTATTCCTTAAACCTAAAGACAATGTATCCTGGCTTACAAATATGTATGTATATGCCTTTTTATTTGCATACCTTATTGGTTTTGTGAGTTAAAATATACCCAATTACACTATAACGGCAGTCCTTAAATGATGAAATAATTCATCAAAATACCATATTATGGGACAATTAAAATAACGGGGAAAATTCCCAAATTATATAAATTGCAATTTTGTTTGGACGCAATGCCTATGAACGCCCAATTATTTTTTAATTTGAGTAGGATATCAAATGAAAGCTCCTGATGATTAGGTTACGTATATATAAATACATATTTATTTGTGGTTTTTAATTTGTTTATTCCTTATTAATGGTTTTATTAGTTATAACAATAATGGGGACCTTCCACACATTTTTAATTTATTTTCATATGGAGCATGATCGGAGAAATAAATAAAATGTTATTTCATAATATAAAAAGTATATGCTTTTGGTAAAATGGTGCCCTAAAAATTTTGAGAATTTTTTTTGGAGCAAAAAATAAGTAATTAAATAAGAGATAAGTTTAATAATAACCTATGAAACCCTAAAAACTATACTTGGATATAAGTACTTCCCTGTAATTTGTTCTTCCATTTCATTTTGTCTCATTCGATAAACTTGAAATTTCCCTTCTTATAAATAATATAAATAATTTTAATAATTACAGATAGTAATTTAATTTAATAGTAGTAGTTAATTTAGTAATTTAATTTTAATTTAAAAGTTCATCTTATGATATTATAAGAAAAATTTTAAAATGAGTTAATTTGTTATTTCTATATTAGATTAATTTAAAATATTCATAATCAATAATCTCACAAATTGTTAATAATGATTAATATGTATAAATAAAAAAAATGTTTTTGGCATACTCTTTTAATTAATGTTGATAGGATTAGAGAGATAAGAAGAGCATTTTTTTCTTTTTTTTTTTTTTTTAGAGGAAATTTTTAATCTGGATGGGCGAGGGATCATTAGAGTTTGCTTCTATATTAATCCTGACCTTATAATAATCGTTAAAACCGTATTAAGGTTTTATTTTTTCTCTTTAATTTTTTTTATTATTAAAACTTTGAATAGAATCCAAATTGATGTCCTCTACTAGAGTAAAAAAAAATCCTTCTCGTTGAATTCAATGAGGAGAGAAAAAGATGAAAAATCGAGGCGGAGAAAATCCTTTATATTGGGAGCCCTACAGCGGGGTGGATATCCCATAGAATTCCTTCATTGCCCTTTTTTCTAATGATTCCCTAATTAAGGGCAGAGATAATATTGGTTGGCATGGTGGATAGGGGACTCAAAGCCTCCACTCAAAGGGATTTAGAACCATCAAATTGCCAAAGCCTCTTATTTTATTTAAAGAAAATAATCCTCTTTCAAATGCTCCCTGTAATCTAAATTTGATTCATAATACTCTACTGAATTATATATCTATATATTTCAATATATATTAATTGTACATAAAAAAAATACATTCTATTGGCGATTTCCTCATTTAAGTAATTTTCACTAAGCTATACTACAGCAATTGAACACAAAGTATTTTCTTTTAGTTCAGTAATCTTGGCTCCACGTGTCGGCATAGATGACAGACTTTAAAAAAAAAAAAAATCCCCCCCCCCAAAAAAAAATACTTACATTTTCTACTGGCAATGTCCTCATTTACATCATTTTCCCTAACCTCCAATAGCAATTGAACACAAAGTAATGTAATTTTTTTTAGTAATTTAGGGTCCCTGTGTCTGCACAGATGACAGACAGACTTTTTTAAAAAACCACTTTTCTTTTCCCCAAAAAATACTTACATTTTCTACTGGCAATTTCCTCATTTACATGATTTTCACTAACCTATACAATAGCAGTCGAAAACAAAGTAATTTCTTTTAGTTCAGTAATTTTGTCTGCACAGATGACAGACAGATTTTTTAAAAAAACACTTTTCTGTTCTTAGATACTATATAACGAGTGAATTTAGTAAAAACAAAAATCGCATTTGCAGAGTCAAAATCTTTTCTTTACAGTATGTGTCGAAAATAGTGTGGCACATAGCTTCTTCACATATTATCACATATTTTATTGAGGTTATGCTTATATACCCATAATTTTTATCAAGGAGGTGAAATATAAACTAAAAACGGATTGAATTGAAGTTATTAATACCCTAAAGACGTAAGAATATACTTAGTAGGTATGTATACTAAAAATATGATTATTATTTATTTTATTTCCCCCAATTTATAAACCTGTCAAAATTGTTATGCTTTTGAATAATTAAACGAAAATAAAAGGTGTAAATTGCACCAATTTTAGCTGAAATAAAAAATAATCCTAAATAAATAAATAAAATAAAAAATAATGTAACAAAAAGTGATAAAATCCATTAGTCCAATTAAGTTAGACAAAGGAGCATTTAGTGGTGCAATTTACATATGTCGATTTACTTCGTTCAAAATATGGTACAATTTACCATGTATTTTTTTGCAGTTCCCCGAATAAAAGTATCAATTTAATAATATTTAATGTGCACAGTAGGTAGAAATTAAAATGGGGCAATTTACGGGCTATATATTTTATGCTTCTACAACCCATTATAGTCAAATATATTTAATTGTCCCCGTTCTTTTATTTTTCAAAATTGTTTGGATTTTTTTTTTTTATAAATTAAAGTATCAATTTAGCAAAATTTAGTGGGCAGACAACAAGACAGACTATGTTGATTCTAAAAATTTGAAGGACAAGAGATAGTTTGTTTGAGTTGTCTCGGACCGATTTGTTAACTATGTATAAAAGGAGAGCAGCCTTTCAAGTGTAAATACTAGACGCTTCAAGGAGGTGCTGCTATCTAGGAGAGAGTGACAGAACCTGGAGTTTACTATATGGCTGGATTTCGCTCCAAACATACGTTCACCTTCTTATACGTATGAGTGGGATCTTTTAAAGATTTGAAAGAGTAGTGAATGTTAATGCCACCTTTGTGACACATCCCTAAATTATGATTCATCTTGAGATTTTCTTATTTAACCTTTAAAGTTTAAGTTCTAGCGTAATTTTGGC
This sequence comes from Gerris buenoi, assembly GCA_001010745.2. NCBI lineage: Eukaryota > Metazoa > Arthropoda > Insecta > Hemiptera > Gerridae > Gerris > Gerris buenoi. Next base: position 55,277 of record KZ652060.1, read on the forward strand.
TCTATCTTCTGTGAGGAAGTTTAAAATCCCTCAACTCCCACGCTGCTCATTATACAATTTTTATCTCACCGATTTCAAAAATTCTCAGACATAAACCTAAATCCATTTCATACGTCGCAGGAAACATTTTTTCAAAATTGTTTTGATTTTTTTTATTAATAAAAGTATCCATTTAACGAAATTAAATTTTGAAACTCTTTTTTGGATTTAAGGACCTTAAAACGAGTAAATCCTTCACAATACTTCCTTATCTTCGCTTATTATATACTATACATTATGAGAAAATAAAAATTGATAAGCTCAGATTCTAGTTTCACGAAAAATACTTTTTTTATCGTTTCAATTATTTGATCAATAATTAACATGCGCTTCTTAGGGTTTCGTTGGTAAAACCAAAAAAGAAACCCTTATAGTTTCGTTCCTTTGTCTGTCTGTCTGTCACTCTGTACGGTTCCAATAACTTTAGAATAAAAAGAGATAAAAACATGAAACTTCCCAGTATTAAAGATCGTTTTGACGCGCACACAGGGAAAATATAGTGAACTCAACATTACCAACTGTTAATATTCAAAATGGTGGATAATTCATATCACGCGAAAAATTATATTTTTAAAATTTTGAGTGGGATATCAAATAAAAGGTATCGTAGCGTATATAATATTAAAACTTCTGCATAGTGTTTAATTATTTATGTCATTTTGTCAAAAATATCAACATTTTGGTCCCCCCTCCCCTAAAACTATATTTCTGCTGTTACTAAAAATATAAACTAATATGCGAAATGTGCGGATTGCAAGGCCATAGAAAAAATAAGAATAGCTATTTGATCTGATTAACTGGGGATTCAAAATAACACATAATTTATGTTACTGGAAAAAATATATATTTTTAAATTATAAGTGGGGTATCAAATGAAAGGCATACAAAAGTAGATTACAAAAATATAAAAACTTGTGTAATTTATTAATTTTCCACGCCATTTTTTCAAAAAGCCTCAACATTCCCTCCAACAGCCCCCCCCCCCCTCTTATTCTAATTTCATGTTCACAATACTAACGAAATCCTTTGTACGTGAGCTATCACGAACAACCATTTTATTTAAAACTATTCAAGTGTGTACTTCTTTTCTTACATTAAAATTTGTTATCAAAAAATTATTGTATTATTTAGGTTAACTTCGTCATATATAAAACCGCTGCAGTGGTGCCCTTAATATAACGAATATTTAATATTGTGCATATTATGAATAGAGACCGAAACTACGGCGGGGAAAAAAAACTCTCAATAAAATGATTTAAAAATGGGTTTCTGTTGTGAAGGGTGAGTAGATTCAGAGTAGATAGCGTTAAGGCACTTTGGGACCGTATCGTTGCTCCATTCACGGCATCGTATATTTCACGTTTTTTCAACAAGGGACATTCGGAATAATAATAATATGAAAAAAAAAGGTTTTTTTTCTATATTTATTTACCTCAAGTGAATTTATATTCTTCTCAGGGTTGAAAAAAAAAGTTGTTAAGGGAGAGAAGGGAATGTAAAAATAAATATTTACTTTTTTATATTTCTATTCCTTCCACTAGAAGTTACGGCCTGTTGCAAGAAAAAAAAAGTAGCAAAGCGGTTTCGAGACCGACAGAATAAAAAAATAGTATGGAAAGAAATATATTTTATGTATCATAAGAATGTATACAGAAGAGGTAAGGAATATTTATGATATATTGGTTGTGGAAAGTGTACGACTCTAAGTAAATATAAATAAAAAAAGAGTCTAGAAGTTATAAAGTTACATTCGGTGAGACCACGTAACTAAACACGACAGTAGTCAATGTTTTTCTGTCAACGTAAAACCATGGACAGCCTCAATGTGTATACATAGTAAAGAGTGTTAAACAATCAAATAAGTACATTTATACTAACTTGGGTTTTATTTATAACTCGTAATAATTTTGCTAACATTTTCTAGTGTAGTAAAAAAAAGTGTTGACGCTTTTTAATGCTAGTAAAAACAGCTTCATGTCTGGTTAAGTATGTTTCTCTACTTCTTTTGACAACTTACTGTAAACAATTACAGTAGCGTCTCGTTTATCCGGACCCCGCTAGTCCGGACATCCGTATAAGGGTTTTAAGAAACATGTAGCGGCGCGGTGGCTCAACGCAGTTCCATGAAATTTTGCCAAACCGACAATGTCTAATGTCTCAACTTTTTGAGAAATGATTATCGCTCCTCGAATTTCATATCGGAACACAGCCTGTTTCTCAGGAAGTCATTTCTATATCTGCCACCTGCGTAATAGATTGTCATTTTATATTAATTCATTTGATATTTGGACTGGTGGCAGAACAGCCCTTAACTTAAATAGTGGGCCTATGTTGTCCATGTTTTGGAGACTAATAGAAGTAATTTTTACGATAAAATCCTCGATTTTAATAGTTTTATCTTAATAAAGCTTGTTTTACAGACACATTAAAACTGATTCCGTTTAATCCGGACTTTCGGTAGTCCGGACTGAGTCCGGTCCCGTTAAACCCGGATTAACGAGACTACTGTATTCACTTTTTATTAATCTTATTGAAAACTACAATATAAGCATTTCATTTCAGGTTTAGGAGCAAAGAAAGTCAATGTTTTACGTATAGCTTCGACACATGTATTTAGTTTAAGGTTATAAAGTTTTAAGGTGAGCATTGTTCTCTGCGCATGCCCAGTCTGAGATGCGCAGGCGTACTTTAGACTGGGCATGCGCAGAGACCAATGCTAGGCTCGTTTTCTTTTTTCAGTTCAGCAGTCTGGACAAGGCTAAAAGCGGCCAAAAATAGTTGTGTAAAATATGCTTGACACACATGCTGCTTCACACTTGAGATGATATCAATTTATACTATTACAACCAATATATCCAAATGTTCATAATAGACCTGAGAGAAAACGCAGTCAGTTATCTTGGCAGATTTACCTATTGTAATTAATAGTGGTGCAGTGATAATAATTGAATCCACTTCAACTGTGAGGAGCTGGGTTGTGGTTTCCAATTATCTGGGAATTATTTAAAGACTAAGAGCAATTTGAGGGTTATGCTAAATAGACCAATTAATTCATTTCAACATGCTACAATTAAATATAGTATAATCAATGTAATTGTACGAACTTGAATCATGTTATCAATAATATAAGAGATGTTATGTAAAGAGATTCCGCAAACAACTAATATTTACACAAAACTATCATGGTATAAAATTCCAACATTCATTTGATTACATAGTTTATAAACATTTAGATAGTTGCAAAACTTATTTATACTCAATAAAACACTAATAAAAAGTATACACTTTGTTTTAAGAACACATTGTATCATAAATAATACATCGACGAAATAATACATACGACGACACTCAGCGACACTAATGTCGTGGCATTGAATGTCGCTACATTAGTGTAATCGTGTGAATGAGGCTTTAGATATGATTTTAAAACTATAAAAGCATCTAACTATAAGCACCTAGGTGATTTATGTTAAAAATCATAGTAAGTATTTTTTGGGACTTCAAGATGCGGTCTATAATATCCAGTTTTAGAGAACCAATTTCCCTCTAACAATTTGTATTATAATCATATTATACTTCTCTTCACGGCGTTATCAATGCAGCAATTTTCGATGTAAATAATAACATGATTCACTTGCCAATGAGAGAAAAATATTGTTATCTATTTTTGACCCTTTTCAAAATCAGCAATCACTCTGAAATGGCCGAGAGGTAAGGCCAAAAAATACAGAATGGTTTTAATAAAATGTAGCATAATAGACATTATAATCAGGGGGAAAACTATACATGAATTTTGAGTCATAGTTTGTTCAATTTTTTTATAAAAAGTATAGATATATATTGTGGTCGTGACTAGCAGAGGGTGTCTGTTAGTCGCGCCAGAGGACTGGTGGCGCAAGTCCATAATATAAAAGAGCCCTTATAATGTCTGTTGCTGACTTTGTGGCGAGGCGCGTCCATGATTTCAATAGTGGCTAAAAGGGACCTAAGATAGAATGAAAATTATGTGTCCATGGAAAAAAATGAGCAAATTCGGGACTATAGCGAAAAAATGTGTACTTGAAAAGTTTTTCATAATAAAGAAGAAAACCGGTCTGAGATAACTCCGACGGTATTTCTTCTTCTTTCCTTTTATAGAGAATGCTACATGAATACTATTTCTGCAATCTTTAATCCTAGTCATTCTTGAGATGTTTTTCTTACATTATTTTTTGAATATTATAGTAGGTCATGTTTGACGACAAAAGATGTAGGAATGCGAAGTAAAGAAAGTTTAAAGTAGATAAAAGGATGAGACTAACCTGAGAAATGTAAGAATCCCTTTACTAGAACCTTAACAAAGGATCTTATCTTTAAAAATGTACTCTCTTAAATTCCTCTAACAAAGAAACCTTATATCTATATACACATTAAACAAACGAATTTCAGAAAAAGGGTGTGGTCTGGTAGCTTAAGATGTTCTTTCAAACTTAAATTTAATTAACTACTTTTCTAGATTTCAACCTCTGTCTTTTTATTCTCTTGCGCATTTCGACTCGTCCCACCGGCACTAAAGATGACCACTGGTAGTTGAAAACCAGCTTTGTAAAATAAAGTTACTTTAGTGGAGAGATCTCAGACGTATTTCTTTAATCTTAATTCACTCAAATATTATAAGATCTATTCCTCAAAAAACTTATTGTATTTGAATTGATCGAGGAGTGAAGCATCTTATTCTTCAATGACGTTTTAATATCGATCTGAGGTTAGAAATACTCAATCCATAATCAGAGTTCCATACTAGATTGGTAGGACCTCCTGCAGCTTTTTAACTGTTAATCAAGAATCCTACATAAGAAATAAAGGTCGAAAACACTGAAATATAGCGTAAAATAAGATTTTGCTAAATCTAAGGGCAATTGCACACGGTGCTACCCGGTCACCAATAAGAATAGAATGCAGCCGGTCACCAATGAGAATAGAATGCAGCCTGCCACACGAGGTGGCGCCTCCCAGCAGATGGTTCTACAAAGAAAAAGTCGACTATCCCACAGTTCAGCCACCACCTACAGGTGGCGCCACCCAATCAGCCAATTGTTTTTAATGGTGCCTGTCAGTTAGTGCCAGCTAAGCTCCTGCCACTCAGCCCCTACTCCTTCTCTAAAATCCTAAACTTCTTGTCAAGATCAGTGTGTCTTCATTTTAAAGTGTTGATTAGGATGGAGCTTGGCGTTGTTTCCTTTAAAATTGAGGTGCATAATCGTCTTTCTTTGAAAAATGCAGACTACACAGATTTTCCACTGCCCTCTTTGATACGGGAGTACACTGTATGAAATAAACTAGTATTTTTTTGCCCGAAATTATTGGATGAACCCAATAACGCATTTTTTTCTTCCTGTATCACGAACAGGAGGCGGAAGCAAGTGGCAAAGAATGAGACGTCGCGTTGGGTTCAATTTCATGCCGGAAAAGAATTCTTTTTATTGTAAATGTTGAAAAAATTTACATAGATATCAAACCTTTCGTGACGTGGAATTCACTGGCAAACCAAACGTTTATTTATAATATTTAGTTCAAGTTTATCGGACAAATTTTAATATTGTATATTGTATAAATTCAAACCTTACACCCCTTATATATACTTTAGCTAAGTATTATATGAATATACTAGATATTAATTTATATGTAAATTAAATGTGTTGTCATCAGCACTGAATAATCAAAAAATAATAATAAATATATAATTTGGTACGCTAGGAAAATCGATTTTATCTCATTTCTTAGAAGTTTTAAATAGAATTCTACTAAGTTCGTACCTTTACTCTCCAAAGCATTCAAAATAAAATAACTTCATCCAATCAGACATTTTCCTTTTATTTATATTCATCCTGAAGTCAAATAATTGAATATTACATTACCGATAAAATGATAAATGATTATTACTATAACTCTAGTTGATGGAATATTGAATCAATTTAAAATCGATGTTTACTTTGTCTTGGTTATTTGTTTTTAATACAATTTACACAACATTAAACTCCGGAGCCATCAAATTCTCATTTGCGTCCTTCCCCCACTCCCAAAGCTCGCGATAGAAATGCCTTCGTATATCGATTTTCTCTTATATTACATACTTGATTCTCACAATTGAATTGAACGTTGAAATAAAAACTATTTTCGATAATAATATAAAACAATGTTAGTTGTTTTATCTAAGAAATGAAAAGTTCACTTACAATGCAAAGATAAATATATTTCCAATATTTTTAAAGCATTATGGAAATAGAGAAACTGCTTACTATGTAACAGTGGAATAATGGATGAAGACCATATCATCTTAGATGGCTGACTTCAGAACTGCAGGCAGCAAAGCAGCAAAAGATAGTCAAGAAATGCTGCAATACATTTGTCTGCCAGGAAGGAGGTGATTACGATTACTCCGAATCCAGGATAGGACAAAAGAAACCAATAAATTAACAAAATAAAAGAGTAGCGTTGCTAATGAAAGGAGGAGTGACGTGAGATTATGGTGTATATGTTTGTATAAATGTATATTCATTATTTTAATGAAAATAAATAATATTCCACACAAATATCGAAACTAAAACAATTATAGACTATAATATGACAAATTACCTTAGTTTGATCCACGGTTTTTTTTTTAAATAAAGGAATAAGAAAAAATAATAATTTTGTGAGAAAATGTTGTGTTTCAATTGTAGCTGATTGTAACGCCGAGAAAGAGAAAAAATATTGTGTAATTGTGAAATAAATGGAGCCGTAAACTGACATAATAGCATATGCATGTACGTATGCAGTAAATTTACAATTATAACTACCGCATAGTATTTCTTTATTTTTGTTCATTTTTAACCGCAGTTTTTAAATGAATAGGGGGGAAAAAAGGACATTTGAATATACGTTGTGTAATCCTAAATCAACTTGATAATTTGATTGTAGGTTTAGTATAAGAGCGGAAAAGTTACACAAGGTAATAAAATAACAGAATATAAAAACAAGCGCAGTAAAAGAATAACTTTTCAATGCAATAATTAACTAAATATAGAGTAAAACCAAATAATGGTTTGAAGTGTATTTGTAAAATTCTAAAGTTATTTGAGATATATTGAGCACACACAACCTGGTGAAATAAGCCTACAGTAAATAAGATTAGAGTTGGCACAACCGAAGGCGGGAAACAACAAATGTGGAGGTAGTTTTGGGGTTATAAAAAGGGAAAATCGGTGTTGCCATGTTATATTTTTTTTTGTGGAACAGGGGTAGAGTAGAGCATTTTTTTCTGAAGTTGCATTCAACATGGGGGACCAATAAAATCGTTTCCCTCAAAATTTTCCCGCCTTTTGATTGTGCCAACTCTAATCTTATAGACTGTAAGTGTCTAATGAAGCTGAAATCACTCTAGTGTGGGGGAAAACAACCTACCGCACCAAGAGGGACTTGTACCGACTAGATAAATACTAAAAACTAGTCTAATAAGTTAAAAGCAATCCCCTCCGGATTCGGATGGTCAAAAAATGGTTCCTCTGAAAAAAAAATAACAACGTTGGATTATAATTAAGCGTAGTTGGTTTCTGCTAGGAGAGAACGTCCGGAATGGTTTGAAAATGTGAAAGCTTTCATTAGATGGATGAAACATATGATCGATAAACCAAAGTGCATCTATCATTCTCAATCAGTTGGACTATTAGACTTGACTCTATATGAACTTTTAGCACTATGAATTGTAGCACTCTTCACATACTGTAAATAAAAACCAAGTGCTGGAAACTTGACACAGAAGACTACTAAATTTAAATTGTATCTTAGTAAAAGCTATTCAAATAGCTCAACTAACTAAAAGCAGAAGTTTTTCCAGCAATCGCCACACTTCTAACATCCCCCAATTAAGAGTAGAAAGCTCAGGAATAACGTGGTCGAATTTTAAAAAATGCAAATTTTCAAATATAATAGAACTTGTTACAGTAATCATGCTTAGCAGCTGATAATTTTGAAAAATATTAATGATTCTGAAAGGTTTTTTTATGCTCTTTAAATTGGTCCTTAGCCCAATTTTTCTATCTCATTTATTTGTTGAGATATTACGTATTTTTTGAAAAATTGTTGTGAAGCACTTCAAAAAAAAGAAATAAATTGATATCTCGAGAACTATTGTGATATGGGCATATACTTACTCGACTTTTTTTTTTTTTTTTTTTTTTTTTTTTTTGCATTTGACCCATAGAATCCGCCAGTTTCTTTATGACATTATATCGCGGGTCACCTTGTATATACATAATTTTCTTGCTCGAAGAAGGGAAAGCAATGGGTGCAGAATGAAGATTAAAATAATGAAGGACTACAAATGGTGCAAGGCGGCTTTCACACTGCGTGCGAGACCGAGCGAGGGCGATTCCGTTTGAGAAGCAAATACATGTATGGGGTTATTCACTTTAAACGACGAGCGAGACTGGGCGAGACCGAGCCTACTTGGGAGTTTTTGTTAGCTATGCGTTTTCGGCCGCCTAAAAGTGTTTTTGGTCGCTGTAAACGCTTAGCTAACAAAAACGCTCGAAAAAAAGTCGGCCCGGTCTCACTCGGCTTTTAAAGTGAATAGCCCCATGCTAATACAATGTATTTTCTTCTCAAACTGAATCGGTCTCGCTCGGTCTCGCACGCATTGTGAAAGCTGCCTAATTCTGACCCATTATAATATCAATTAAAATGAAATTATTGGCTTTCAAGTTATTTTGTTGAACGATGGCCATAACGACTACCAATGATGTGTTGCTGATAGACTGACAGACAAACAAACACAATACAAAAAATGTTCACTATTCTGTGAAATAGATTTTTATTCTCGTAAAATACCGTATTTTAGAATGATATTAATAGTTTACCAAAGCTAGGTAATAAAATAATTGATTATAATTAATAATAGATTGGGATTAATTGATTATTAAAGTAAAATGACTCTCTAACTTTCATTGCTACTGATACGACTTACGGATTATTTTAAGCTAAATCATATAATTAGGATTATAATATAGAGGAATGCTTCGCTAGAACAATATGACGCAAATTAACGCAATGTAAGAGTACAAAGAGGAATTGTTAGTGGATTATGTAATTCTGGTTAGTATCTAGTTGATACATGAAACGGTGTATTTACAGAGGAATTATCTTTAGTCTGTACAATGCTTGGTATAATTATTACGGTTCTGATATAATGATGGTAGGGATTGTTTAGAATTTACCTGACTTTGAGAATTACCTGACCCAACGAATCACCCTTTTACCACTAATAATGATAATGGATCAATCAAGAGTGCATTCGGTAGAGTATTTCAACTTGTATCGAAGCATTTCAGCTGAACATTATTATGTTAGTGACTGAACAATGAACTAACTATAACAGAATTTCAACCTGGTAACATGTTCAGATGATTCCTTTCTCTTCTCTACAATACCTACCAAGATCACGAGGGTAAATTAATTTAGAAAACAAAATCTAAACAATTGCCTTTACTGTTTTTCTTAAACAAATTCTTTCTCTAAACAATTCTTCACTGTTGTCTTAATTCATTATCTTCTAACCTGATAAAGTGTTAAATTAATAAGCAGTATTAATTAGATTTATTAGTATTCTAATCCTTTTGACTCCATCATTAAATTAAAAAACGACAAATATCTATTAGTGTTCTAATTGAATTAGGTGCAGTTTTTATCTCTCATTGTGAAGAAAAGTTAAAATGACTCTAGTATTCATAGATTCCTACCTATTGCCTTAACATGCTTAGCATAGTATATAGTGTGTTAACTTAAATAATAATTGCCTAATAATTATTTTACCTACCTGAAAATTATGTTCCTTTCTTTAATGATAATTGATAATTATAATAGTCCAGGAGATAACGTGCAAATAGTATAAGTAAATGTTTTGGTGCCTTTTAAGAATATATGGTTGGCTAAGTTCGTCTGCGGGACATAGCTTGGCAATAGGCATTTGAAAAGAAACAAACCGGTGGAGTGCGGCTACGTCCCGCCCTTTTAGGAGGACAATATGATTTTCATGATCCTAAGTACCAACTTAGCTAGCAGACCAATTATCATGTTGATGGTAGTTTGCCACTTAATAGGTTAGTTAGTCAAATATTACTCGAAATTAAAGTGCTCCCTTATCAAGGGAAAAACTACCATCAACATGATTTTTGGTCTACTAGCTAAGTTCGTACTGGGATCATAAAAATTACATTTTCCACCAAAAAGGGTTGGACATGGTCGTTCTCCAATGGTTTGTTCTTTTTCAAATGCCTATTGCCAAGCTATATGTCCTGCAGAAGACCTTAGCCAACTATATACTCTTAAAAGGCACCAAAACATTTACTTGCATACAAAATTCTAGCTTGATGTTAGTCAGTATACAAAATTCTAGCTTGATGTTAGTCAGTATACAAAATTCTAGCTTGATGTTAGTCAGTATACAAAATTCTAGCTTGATGTTAGTCAGTATACAAAATTCTAGCTTGATGTTAGTCAGTATACAAAATTCTAGCTTGATGTTAGTCAGTATACAAAATTCTAGCTTGATTTTAATCAGAACCTACTTTGCACGCTATATCCAGGACTATAATGATATAAATTTTACAATATTTAGACGTCAATATATAGACGTATATTTTCCAATGAGTCATACAGCTGCTCAATATGTCAATATGCGACATGGCATTAGAACATTGTATATTATTATTAGAACATAATTATCAGACTTAAATTAACCTAATCTAAACATATAAGGCAAAAAACTGAGGGAATTATTTATTATCTGAATGAGACATAATCTAAACATATAAGGCCAAAAACTAAGGAAATTCAAAACTCAAATTATTACCAACAAAATAGAACCTGATTCTTAGCTAATTTATTTAAGAACATGACGGTTTAAAGAGGGCTTTTTCGGTATTATGAAGAGAAAAAAATAATCCTTTCTTCGTAATTTTAGAAAAGTTTCTTTCTCTCCTTCCTGTCATATTTGTTTAAAATTTTGTATAAAGTCATATACCTCATTTTTTTGTAAAATCGGTCTGGAATATGGTAATTCTTCTGTGGTTTATTCATTGTAGCAGAACAATTTGATCTGTTAGTTTTTTGAGGTTTTCTAAGGAGAGAGAAATAAGAAGATAGAAATGTTATTGGCACATATGATTTCATATTGACAATACTCGTATTCAAGAGAACGTATTTCGCTTCAATGAATCGAAACAATATTGGTTGAAATTTGTTGTGCATGCAATAATAAAACCACACCGAAAACCCAACATCAATATGAATATCTTAGAACCAGCTCTTATCTCAGACATAAAGTTGTTGAATACGATGGTCGAGGGGATATAGGTCACATGAACGAGGAAAATCCAGCTGAGAATTTGTGCATAGGAAAACCTAAAAAGAAGTAGGAGAAGCAGAAACAGACAGAGGTGATCGCACGATGTGAAGGAAGAATTGTACCACATATGAATAGGTGGACGGATGGGGATCCACCCAGCTACTTAATTCTGGGCCTTTGGGGGGTCAAAGGCCCAGAATTAAGTAATTTTAAATTAAGTACGTTTAGAATATGAGAATTATACAGAATAGAGTACAGTAGAAGTCATCAACAATGCCAAGGGCTGCTTAAGAGATGGATTAGATATAGTGAAGAGGATAGTGGATGATGGATGGAGAAGAGCTATTGATTAATTAGTACCTATTACATGGTTTTGCTCTCACGGCCATTTGGACATGATCAAGATCCGGAATTTTAGGGCGGAAATTCAAAGCTTTTATTTATTCGATGAGACAAACAACTTTTTTTTTAAATACAATTTTATTTCATTAAAACCAACAGTGACACCGCTATGAACTTATAACTTACCGATATCTTACTATCTAAATTTGATTTTAACGAAACTTCAAATAAATCGTCTAAGTCAAAAGTGCAATTAAAACAGACAATGTAATTACAGGTATGAAAAATTTAAACTTGATTAAGTCAGAAGTGTTTGTGTAGTGAAGTGATATATTTTATAATTGGTAAAAAGGAGACATCCGGAGCGGGTAGTGAGGGGGTGGAATAATAAGAATGCAGGGTGCCCCCCCCCCCCCTACTAAACACTTTATTACAATCATACTCTTACGAACTTTATTACTTACATTATTACACTTACTACACTTTATTACAATCATACTTAAGTATGAACTCATCATGATTGTCCACTTTCTAAAAATGCAATAAATATTTATTTAATCATTATAAATTAAATAAAAAATAATAATAATTGCAAGATAAAAATAACTTTTTATATATTAAGTTTTTAAATTTTCTGCCATAAATCATAAATTTGAAACATGTCAAAATGAAGATTGTAAATATGGGACATGCCAAAACAAGTAAAATAACTTGCGGATGTTTTCCGAACTAACTTTACATACAGCACAATTTGCTGAAAACTAATTAAATTTTGCTGAAAGATGGATAAAAGTATTAAAATAATGCATTGTCACCGTGTTCTGAGCTATTCTAAAAGTTTTAAATGTCTAGTTACTCGGGAAGTTAGTTAAAAATCGATTGCAAGATTTGTACTAAACAAAAAAACAAACAAGAAAGCAAGCTAATAAAAAAGTAGTAAAAAAAAAATCTGTTGTTTCTTAGCCTCAATTCGGCTAAGTACAAGAAGTTAACGAAGTATATCTTTAAATTTGTCTCTTTTCTAGCATCGTACACTTAGTATAGTAGTGCGATTTTAGGTTTCTGTACAAACTACAAAATGAAACCTATGTAACGGCTTTGTCTGTCTGTTTGTCTGTCTGTCTGTCCGTCCGTTGGCTTGTTTCAACTCATAAACTATTAAAGCTAGAAACATGAAATTTAGCACACAGGTACATCTCGGAATTTTAGACAACTGGACAAATTTTGGAGTTTTTACACTTAATATTTCCAAGATGGCGGCCCTGCCAATATGGTGGGTGACCAAAAAAAAGTTTTTAGCTACCATGGCATGTTATATATTATACATCAATTTAAAGGTCTTGAAGTGTAGAAAAAGAATATGCACTGTAAAAATTGTACATTTAATATTTTCAAGATGGCGGCCAATATGGCGGGTGGATAAAAAAAGTTTTTAGTTACTATGGCATGTTATACATCAATTTAAAGGTCTTGAAGTGTAAAAAATGAATTTGTAATAATTAAAATTCCACACTGAACATTTTCAAGATGGCGGCCAATATGGCGAGTGACTAAAAAAAGTTTTAAGTTACATGGCATGTTATAGATCAATTTAAAGGTCTTGAAGTGTAAAAAAAGAATATGCAACTATTACACTAAATATTTAAACCGGTGACTATCTCCTCACGTACTTACGTGACGCGCGCCTTACTTGTTTATAATTAATATTCAGTGAAAACCGTAAGAAATTTCGTTCCTCCCGGGTGTACTATGTGTGGACGCAACACATACTTTTTATATGTTTTATTTTCTCTTTAGCCGATTTAATTTTTTTAATACATACTGGTATTTCACAACTCTTAAAGCTATGTATGTAATATATTAATAAATAAAAATATTAGAGTTTTCATGGAGATGTTTTTTATGTTTTCAGCACGATGAGTTTGTTAACAACCGAGTCGCGTTTATTTTTAATTATAAAATTAATGTGTAATTGAAAAGAAGAGAAATGCACTCTGTATGAATACGTTATTATCCTCACCCAGTTATTTTGCCTAAGCTCGTTGTAATTAGGAATTATAATTATCCTGTTTACAGAGAGAAGCCTGTAATTGATAAACACGTGAACTGAACCAAGACCCGACCTAATATAGGGTTAACTCCCCTCCGCTTCCAGCATCCGAATAATTCCTCTTGATCGTTCATGCGCGTCACCGTACAAAATGAAAATTAATGATAAATTACTTTGCCTAGCGATGGGTACGAGGAACAGGGGTGGGTAATAATAAACTATGGTATATTACAAGTTTGATGAAAATTCTGTTTTGTTTAAAATGACGGTGGAAAAGTTGCAGAGGAATTTATTTCATTGTAACACAGAACTCCCAAACTGTTTTTCAAATGGAAAAAAACAATTAAACTGTTCAACAGTTTTATAAATTCTCCTCAGTTATTAATTTTAACGCACAATTGGAGAGAACTGAAATTTGAAGGAGGTTTCTTCAGCATGTATAAAGCTACTTAATATGAAGCTAAATTGCAATATTAAATTAGCTCAAATTGGAGTAAATAGTTTTGTTAATTAAATTACGTAAAATATTATAATACGAACAAAACTTGGCAGTAAAGTTTCGTGAGATACAGTTAAGTTGTTAAGTTGTTCTCACCGTAACCTCTGACATATATTACGGTTGATTGTTCTTGCTTATCAAGTTCGTACAACCAAGAAAATATCTTGAAATTTTGCTTTTAACAGCTTCGTTTTATGTTCTCGCACAAACTTTTGTTTTTAATTGAGAAACATAATATAAGCAAATTATCCAAACATATTGTAAGCAAGTGTAGCGAGGTTCCCCTAAACTAAACCTGTATTGCTTTTGTAACTTTATATGTTAGTCTGTAACATGTTTGTAGATACAATTGTCTATAAAGCATTAGTTAGATGAGAGAAGTAAAAGTTTATTTAGTTAAAAGTAAATATTGACTTTTACCTAACTCACTCAGATACGAACACTAACTTTGCAGAAAGTTCAACATTTTTGAACTAATTTAAATTTTACTAAATTTTGCTCAACGTCAAATTCGGGGTGTACCGTCGAAAGTGAGCTTAGTTCTATAATATTTCTGTTCAACAACTCATTTATAAATTTTCTACATGATAAATGTAAACAAATCTTGCCATTATAAGGTCACTTTCAATATTCAGTGCCTAAGAACAAGATAAAAGCAGTAAGCCTAAAACATATACAATATAACTAACTAATAAAAATATAAAAAGCTAAAAACAGGGTTAATAAATTATCTATAAGTCAAAAGATAACATTATTAAACGAAATAAAATAAATTATTAATGAAAATAATTAAATAAATCAGATAAAAAATATTAAAAATATTAAATAGCTAAAATAAACTAATTATAATAATAATAATAATAATGAAACAACCAAAATTAATTATGCAAGTAAAATAAATTTAAAATACGCAAAATAAATTAAAGCCATGATTGAAGTGCACCTTTGTCATTTACTCTAAGGTCTGAAAACCATCTCTTATGTATTAAGCTTATAAAAGTTTAATTTAGTTCAATAATATATACATTACATGTATACACATTTTAGAGTCATCCTCAAGCAGATTACGTAATGTGTTGGACAAACGTAAATAGAAGATTTAGGATCTTTTCAAAATACTTCTCTTCTAAAAAGGTTGTCCTAATGAATCTTTGAAAATAACCAACAAGCTTGATGCTAACAGGGTTTTAAAGGAGTTTCCTTTAACACTAGGAAATGCCACAGACCTCTTTTTGTCTTCAGGTTTGTGGTAGACCGATGAAAAGGTCTTGTACCTAATTCACGAGATGGAAGAAGAGAAAATTTTTACTCAAAAAGAATGGAAGGGAAAGCTTGGGAAATAAAAAGAGATGGAAATACGGAGTCTGGTTGGAAAGTGCACCAGGGGTTCAGATGGGATTTGATGATAAGCTCGGACAGACAGAGCTGCGACTCCTTAATTTCCAGACGGATCCGAAGAAGAGAGAGAGAGATATTGGATCAGGTGCGGCTTACTGGGTCCACTGTAACCTGAGTTATCTAACATAGAGGATCCTACCCAACCCCTTGGACCTGCTCCTAAGCTCTGAGAGATAGACCCTGGACCATGCTTCTTTCATTCAACGCCCAGATAGGGGTCTTACACTGATATGTATTATTCAAAGTAGACACGTACCTTCATCCCAACCTTCTTCTGAAATTCATTACATTTCACATGTATGGTAACTCTATCAGCAAATACGTGACACAAAAATAGATTTTTTTCCCCTCCCCTTTACATTCGATACTATAGTAAAGTAGATTGGAAAAGGAAAATTTACATCCAGTTCCACAATTCACTGCTAAAGAACGTGGAACAGTCTATCTCTTTTGTATTCATAAATCACTCTTAGTGGCTTTATTTCGAGTTTATATTCTGCTTCTAAAAGTTATGACATTAAAAAATATTTTTTCTTTTGAAAAAACCATAATAGTTCTAAACAAAAATAAAACAACATTTGGCTCCATTAGTGAGTTTAACAATCAGAATATGGTGTCATGGAATAAGTCGTAACAATTTAGAAAAACCGTATTTTGCCACTGAAAAAACCTCTTCAGTTTTTCTGTTTTAATCTTTTTAACCCTGGTAACATATTCTTTTTTACTCTATCGTGTACGTTGTAATTTAACGATATAATATGTCGTTTTCCCGAAAAAAAAAATATAGTGTCTGAGATATGGATGATAATAAATCTGAATCTGAAATCATTTTTGAAAATCTAAAAAAAGTAAACAACAGCCTGTTCAACACTTTTTAATTTTAAAAATAAATCTCCAACAAATACCTAATCTTGAAATAAGGACCACGTATCAAAGTACATAAGTAGTAATATCTACATTTTGACGAAGTCCTCTATTTCTTTAGTCTATAACCTGACTTCACTCTAACTTTCAAGAGACGGCGGAAGAGGCAGCGTGACCGTGTGGATTAAACCACTTCTGCTTGGCCATCACTGAATCATGAGTGGAATGAGAAGGGGTTCGATTCCTCACCGTGACGCTCTGATTTATATGGCTCACTATTGATCACATCATACTCGCTTCGGCGGTACAGTGTAAAAAAGTATGATGTGTGAAGTGGCTGGAATTCTCTATCGCGAGGCGTAAAATGGGCCTAAAAGATGGCCTTATTGCAAGGTTCGAACAAGTGGTTCGTCCTACCCGTTCTAGTAGGAAGTACTAGACTACTACTAATTTACGAGAAGGACTGCTCTATTCTTTTATTGCTTAACACTTGGCCAGTCTCATTAATGGGCATAAAACAGACTTGTCTGAAATATAGACATAACTACTTTGATAGGCTGACTTTTATGGAGGGAGTCAGGAATCATTTTATTTTCTCTTCCCATTAACCAGGTAACTCCTATGTGACTTTACACATAATGCTGATAATATTACAATCAACTGTCTAGACTTGGTTGATTGAGCTGTAATGACTCACATCAGATTTTTTACCCTGATCTAATAATTAGACATTTTTACTAAATTATCGGTAAAGAAGATTTCAAAATAGAAATATCATGAATTCATAACGAGGTTTGAAGATATTCCAATTAAAGGTTGAAATGTCACCTGTATATAAAAAATTGTTTTTATTAATAACCCCTGAAGACCCAAGTAATAAAATATGCTAATAAATATAAAGGGAACAGTAAAGGAAAAAATAGATGATGCTGATGTAATATGTCTCATTCAGAAACTGGCTAGTGTTAATCAATGAAAATAAAAGATGAGTATCGCTCCTGAAAGTAGGAGTGGTGAGGTTATGGACTAAAGAAACAGCAGACTTGGCCACAATATGGATATCACTACTTAGATAGGCTGGCGTTTTTGGCAGGGGGTCGGGAACTTGGCTTTTTTTACACGGTTATGTTATTGCTGAGGGGTTTCTGCAACATGGGTGTCCCGTCACTAGCCGTGACACTCTGATTTAATTGGCTCAATATTGATCACATCATACTCGCTTCGGCGGTACAATGTACAGAGGGGTAAGTAAGTAATGTACAGGGCGGTACAATGTAAAAAGGGCCTAAGTGATGGCCAATTTGCGAGGTTCGAACAAGTGCTTCGTCCGTCTAGTACTAGTACTAGGACCTTACTACTACTACTACTACTACTATTATTATAACATTATAATATAAGATATAAGGTAAAGATACACTGTCATGGTTGTTAGAACTTGGTCTGCGCTCAGATAATTGCAATACAAATTAGTATCGGTATATTTAGCATTATGGGCTTCGTCTTAATTTTATAACGAGACACTTGAGGAAGCAAGACCATATTTTTTACCATACAGTTATTATCTATGATATTATTATGATGGAAATCGGTACAAAAGTAGAGGTACAAAATTTATAAACTATAAACACATTAAACTGCCTTAAAAGTATGAATAAACAAGCAAGGGGAAATTAATAAGTACTAAAATATTAATTTCCTTAAAACCTCTTTCATTCGAAGAAAGGAAAAAAGCTTTTAAATAAAGAGTTAATACAATAAAATTTCCATTTGGACTTAAGTAATCAAAGTTTTTCTGTAATTTGGGAATGCTTCTGTTTTCTATCCACTAAGCTTTTCTTTTTATTGTACACAAAGCAGAAGTTTATGGATATTTGATTATCTTGGAATGAGTTTGTGTGGTTTTTTTTACGAAAGCCTAAGAAGAGAGCTTTTTTGTGTTTGTTTTTTTTAGCAGATAACAGTTTCCAGTTGGCTGCTAAAGATAGGTGGTGTTTCTTTTGGTATGTTTTTTCTTCATTTTTTTGAAGTCGTTGTTAAAGTAAATGGGTTGTGAAAGGTTGAAGTGATAAATATGGAAGAAAGTTGGGAGGTTTCTGTTAGTAAGGACACCTGGTGATAGAAGAAGCGCAAGTCAAGGTAACGAGTAGCAAGGTGGAAACAAACCCAAGACTTGTCATTACCATAAACTCGAGTTGTTTTTGAGGTCCATCCAAGGCTTAGTTCTCGAACCAAGACAATTACCATTTTACAGGTTCTAAAGAAGAGGACGAGGAAGTCGAAGAGTGTGGTACACAGTTAGAACCCCTCCTCGGCAAGGTTTACTTTAGCTATTAAATTAACAATTCAACCAGGTTCTCCTTCTTCTTACTAAGCTAAGAGAACTTCTTACACTTAACTTCAACCCACAAGAAGGAACAAACTCAAGAGAGAAGAAATATTTGCATAAATGATTTGCTTGCCTAGTTGGTTCAAGAGACAGTACCTAAAGAGCTTTCCAGCTGTTTAGTTGACCTCACAGTTAACTATTCAAACACCTTGTCCAGCAAACCAAACCCTTGTTTCAACTTGTTTTCCTATTTAACTAAAAGTTTAAAAAGTGAATACTTCAAGTCAGATACAAGCCCTTCTCTAAACCAAAATAACATAAAATAAATCTTAAGTTCTTAAGTATTGGGTCTATTAAGAGTTAAAACGCTTCTTTTAGCGAAAATTCGATCCTTCCTTGGATCATTCTGTGGAATAAATGACAAATAAAACAGGGTCATAATATCGCGAAAGCGGAACCTAAATACTTCAAAATTTAAAACTTAAAGACATCATTTAATTTTAAATATAAAATATTAACTTTTTGTACCAACAACATTTATATCCATTAGGAATTAAGTCTTAGACTTTATCTTCTACAATATCAAGAGTATCTATCATATTATGTTTAGCAATTTTAATTACTTTAGAACAATGTCTAAGATAATAGTCCAGGAGATAGCTTGCAAAAAAGTGTCTGACTAACATCAAGCTAGAATTTTGTATACAAGTCAATCTTTTAGCGCCATTTAAGAATATCTGGTCGGCTAAGTTCGTCTGTGGGACATAGCTTAGCCATAGGCGTTTGAAAAAAACAAACCGGTGGAGAGTGGCCATGTCTCACCAATTATGGTGGACAGTATGATTTTCATGATCCTGAGTACAGAATTAGTCAGTAAACCAAAAATCAAGTCGATGTTATTTTCACACTTGATAGGTTAGTTATTCAAATAATACTAAAAATCAACGTTGTCACCTGTCAAGGGACAAACTAACATCAACTTGATTTTC
>KZ652060.1:82110-98260 GCA_001010745.2 Gerris buenoi
ATATATATATAACAAAAATACATACAACTCATATCCGCGTCTTGTCTCTTATCAGCGGGAAAAGAAAACTCGACTGGACAACATTTTCTTCTTACGATACGAAAATACTTTCAGCTTTTTATTTTAACTTCACACAGAAGCCCTTACATAAGAACTTTTTGAAATATTATAAGAGCAGATAATTTTTTTTTTTTTTTTTTTTTAATTTTAAGTTACAATCTCATATACGTAGTGTAAACTAAAGTGAGCCCTACGAAAGAGACTAAGGAGGAAACATTTTTTGTATATTCTCGTAAGTTTTCGAGATAAATTATTGTTACGTTTTAACATCCAAAAAGTGGTATTTAAAAAAGTCTGTCCGTCATCTGTCGTCTGTCTGTAGACTGTGCAGGCTGATTTCATTGGAATTTTAAAAGAATTTTGAGATTTATCATACCCCCAGAAGAAAAAGATAAAGTGAATGTAGGAAGTAGACAACAAAGTGTAAATATTATATCTAAGGCTTGTATATAATTTAATATACTTAACAGTTTTCTCAATGCCTTAACTATACCTTAGCTGAACTAACTACTAATATTAGCATATCTAAGCAACAAAGACAAGTAGGAGGACAATCAGTATACTAAGAAGCTGAATGTCTTAACTGTAGAACTAACTACTAATATCAGAATATCTAAGCAACAAAGACAAAGTACTAAGAAAAACTAACTACTAATATCAGCATATCTAAGCAACAAAGACAAGTAGGAGGACAATCAGTATACTAAGAAGCTGAATGTCTTAACTGTAGAACTAACTACTAATATCAGAATATCTAAGCAACAAAGACAAAGTACTAAGAAAAACTAACTACTAATATCAGCATATCTAAGCAACAAAGACAAGTAGGAGGACAATCAGTATACTAAGAAGCTGAATGTCTTAACTGTAGAACTAACTACTAATATCAGNGCATATCAAAACAACAATGGCAAGTAGGAGGAGAATCAGTATCCTAGGAACCTGAATGCCTTAACTGTAGAAGTGACCTACAATTATCAGCCCTATCTAGACAACAGTGACAAGTATGAGGATAATTAGAATTACTTATTTTTTCGTTTAATGAATCTTAAAAATTTATAAAAAAAATCAAAATGTGTAAAATAACATATGATAAAAAAAAGAAGATAATATATGGTTAGATCTAAAAGAATACATAAAGGTAATAAGAACAAAACGTTTACACCATGCAGTTAAGTAGCAATAAGCGGTTAAGTTCAAAATGAAAGTAATAAAAGGTATAAAGTTGTGAAATATGTTTGGTGTTGAACTTGATAGGTCAACTTTGTACTTCTTTCTAATAGTTTTAGTTTGGCCTCGAGTCAAGCCAAGCCAAAACAAACTTGTTATTAGGTTTTTTTCTTCTCTTGCTCAAAACTCACTCGGAGGGAGAAACTGCAAGAGATAAATAACATTGAAAACTTTACCACTAACACGTCTAACCAATAAAACTTGGAACTAATACAACGCTCTGGACCACAGTCTAGTTTAAACCACAGTTTCTCATTTTAAAATCAATTTGTGTTTTGTGTTCGGGTAGGATAGGATGCACAAAAGGTTATATAAGGTTTGTAAGGTAACCGAAAAAGTAAACTGAATTGGGTTTTGGTGGGTGCATTATTAAGTTTTTTTTTTTTTTTTTTTTTTTTTGTTTTTTTTTAATATTCTGCATGTTGTTAGTGGATCAAGATTTAAATGAATATCAAGTTGGAGTGAAGTTTATACATCAGTTGTATCAATCCGAACAAGGTCCGATAGTTCCAATTCTAAATGCTGATAATTTAAATAGTTTTGTCCTAATCAAACATCTCGAATAAAACTTTTACTTTTACCTCTTTCTTTAGCTTATTGTTAAAGTTTAGTTAGTTATTATCATAATATAAATAGATTTCTGTAATAGTATACAATATTTCACATTTACAAAATTTGTGAAAGATCGTTTTTATGTTGGAATTTTGAGGCCAATATAGAAATAAGTATAGTGGAGTTTTAGATAACGAGGAAAATATACAAACAATAGATAAAATAATATGGATAAAATCAGGTAAAACCATATGAAATATAATTAATTGTTATTGCTGTTCAGGGCCATCTGAACACTTATTTTTTTCAAAGAGTATCATCTTAGGGGAGTCAGGAAGCTCAAAATCTAGAAGTAGCGACTGTGGCAACCCTGTCTGAAACTTATCTTTTTCAAAAAATGGAGGGAAAACAGAGAGAGTTAAAACGGCCAGGGTGATGAACAGAACACCATGTTTCTTAGTTTTCCTAAGTTTCAAGTTTCTAATTCAATAATTTCCTAGTTTCTTCGTACGAACACTTACTACCATTTATTTCCACAATTCACCATGCATTGAAAATCAATTTTAAATATGTTCAATCCAGCAAGAAACGTAGAACATCGCCACCACCAACTAACTCAACACTTCAGCTCAACCCTCCACTTCTCCTTAGTTCTATTATACATATTTATGGTCATTTTTCCGTTTATTCATTTAAATTTATTCATATTCCGATTATATTTCATCTATTGTAACTCCACTCTGAATATAATACAAATTATACATTTTTATTTTAAACCTATAACAAAGCCTACTCTCTTGCTTATTTCATTAATCCCCAGTCGCGGTCAGGTCAAGCTCAACGATCCCTGGCGCGTACAATTGCAATAATTATTATTAAGTAAAAACTATTTCTATTAATGTTCGTTAACGAAAACAAACTTATATTATTATAATTATAATAATATTTTTGNTAGGAGGACAATCAGTATCCTAAGAAGCTGAAAGCCTGAAATATAGAACTAACTACTAATATTAGCATATCTAAGGAACAAAGACAAGTAGGAGGACAATCAGTATCCTAAGAAGCTGAAAGCCTGAAATATAGAACTAACTACTAATATTAGCATATCTAAGGAACAAAGACAAGTAGGAGGACAATCAGCATCCTATGAAGCTGAATGTCTTAACTGTAGAAATAATCCACAATTATCTACAAATCTAATATCTAAGCAACAATTATGGAGGAGAATCAGTATATTAAGAAGCTGAATGCCTCATTATTAGAAATATCAACATATTATCTAAGCAACCATGAAGGAGGAGAATCAGTATCCTTAGAAGCTGAATGCCTTAGCTGTATAAAACTAATCCACAAATATCAATAAATTATTTAAGAAACATTGACAAGTAGAAGAACAATCAGTATCCTATGAAGCTGAGTGCCTCAACAGTAGATCTGATTTAGAAATCAGCATATCAAAACAACAATGGCAAGTAGGAGGAGAATCAGTATCCTAGGAACCTGAATGCCTTAACTGTAGAAGTGACCTACAATTATCAGCCCTATCTAGACAACAGTGACAAGTATGAGGATAATTAGAATTACTTATTTTTTCGTTTAATGAATCTTAAAAATTTATAAAAAAAATCAAAATGTGTAAAATAACATATGATAAAAAAAAGAAGATAATATATGGTTAGATCTAAAAGAATACATAAAGGTAATAAGAACAAAACGTTTACACCATGCAGTTAAGTAGCAATAAGCGGTTAAGTTCAAAATGAAAGTAATAAAAGGTATAAAGTTGTGAAATATGTTTGGTGTTGAACTTGATAGGTCAACTTTGTACTTCTTTCTAATAGTTTTAGTTTGGCCTCGAGTCAAGCCAAGCCAAAACAAACTTGTTATTAGGTTTTTTTCTTCTCTTGCTCAAAACTCACTCGGAGGGAGAAACTGCAAGAGATAAATAACATTGAAAACTTTACCACTAACACGTCTAACCAATAAAACTTGGAACTAATACAACGCTCTGGACCACAGTCTAGTTTAAACCACAGTTTCTCATTTTAAAATCAATTTGTGTTTTGTGTTCGGGTAGGATAGGATGCACAAAAGGTTATATAAGGTTTGTAAGGTAACCGAAAAAGTAAACTGAATTGGGTTTTGGTGGGTGCATTATTAAGTTTTTTTTTTTTTTTTTTTTTTTTTTTTTTTTTTTATTATTATTATTTTATTAATTGTTAATATTATAATGCAAGATGCAGATTAACTGGTGTGCAATCAGATTAAGAGGTGTGCAATTACATTAACTAGATAGAATCAGATTAACTGGTATGTAATCAGAATCAGAGTAACCAGTATGTAATCAGATTAACTAGTATGTAATCAGATTAACCAGTATGTAATTAACCACCAGATTAACTGGTGAATCAGATTCAGGCCGCTCCCTGAATTGTCGGTGCGGTATCCCTATCCGGTATTTACTGCTTCACCGCTAGCTTACCGATGTCATCTCTCCTTGGCACTACTGTACTTTCAGTAGAATCATGTGCCGCAAGATTTTGCCCTTATCAGAAGAAGATACTATTATAACGAGTTACATTTATTTGCATTTACGTAGAAAGAAAAGAAGCAGTGGTGATATCTCTATGGTGATATCCAACAACTGTTACAAAATTATTTAAACATTCCATGCCATGTGTAAGATGATAAAACTATAAGCTCTGTTCTCATAAGCTTCTGCGCTTATTGCACCCAAATCACAAAAAAATATACAAGATTTGGGAATTTTGTCCGTGCTGAAGAGAGGTTGCTGATTACTTTGAGGTAAGAAAAAAAAAAAATAAAAATATGCACATTTTTTTAAATGTGCTCGTGGACCACGATCAACAACCCCCTCGCCATTACTGTGAATTAATTGTACGGGCTTTCTGTATAACGATGATTTATCCCCTTTCCGCTCCCACACATAACGACCTACTTACTACTTAGGGCCACGGAGAGTTCATTAAAATATAGGCGCTCGGTAAAGAATCTGCAACGAATCGGTACAAACCCACCGAGTAAATGAATACCGCACCGAGAATCAGGGAGCGTTTTAAATGGATTTAATCAGATTAAGAAGTGTGTAATTAGATTACTTGCGTGTAATCAGTTTAACTGGATGTAATCAAATTAACTGGTGTGACATATCATTAGCTATGTTTAGCAGTTAGAAAACATGTGAATAATATGTTTACTATACTGATCACAATAAGTTACGGCTGCTTGGCCATCAATAAATCAAGGCACGAGGACGTGCGTTGATCCCGCGCCGTTATGCTCTGATTTATATGGCTCATCCTCACTAATAATCTCACCATACTCACTTCGGTGGTACTATGTGTGAAGTTGCTGGAACTCTATCACGGGGTTAGTACAAAGGGCCTAATTGCTAGGTTCGAACAAGTGGTTCGTTCTACCAGTCACGAAATATACTGATCACAATAAATAACTTGCTCATATTCGTTACAAAATCATCATTTATAAAGACACAGATAAATCAATATATAAAGTCTCGAAAGAGGTCGATAGTGAGATAACATATTATTAAAAGGGGCTTCATTATACTGTAGTTCAGCCAAAAAATGTATATTATACAGGGTGTTTGGTTGAAGATGTAACAAACGAAGAGGGCAGATTCTACCCATCATTTGCAACAAAAAACACTATATATACCATAGGTCAATTCTCAATAGTTTCGCCACAATAATTTTTTTTGTTATTTTCCAAGGTAAGTCCATTTTACTTTAAAAAATCTATTGCTGCACCTAAATATTGGTGATAGAGCTGAAATAAAGGTACCGTTGGAAAGAGGAGAAAATTTCAGATTAGAAAATGTCTATTTCAAATGCTTTAAAGGAGCAAAACATATCCATAAATTTCATTTTATTGTTAATTTTTTTAAAAAAATTAAAATTTATTTTTGTTTAAGCCTGTAATTTAGCCAAAACGGCCTGAGCTACAGTTTGCCAAATTTCAGTAAAACTTATCCATTTATTCCCCTTCAGTTTAAGTACCATAACACTATTAGTTGATATGCAATTTTTTTGAGCTATGATTGAGTTTTTGTAAAAAAACGACAGTAAAAACGCGTACAGACCACCTTAGTGTTACCTACAGGAGATGTCTTAATTTTTATAATTACCCTAATAAGTGAGATGAATGAGCGGATTTTTTTTTTCAAATTAAATTAATGAGGACTGTAGACCATACTGTCCAAAGGTCAACCCTAATTGACCATATGGACTATGTAAAAGACCATATACTATGGACTATGTAAAAGTTAACTCTTATGCTATTTGACCAATGTAAGTTATTATTATAAAAATGTGAAATAGGTATAATTTTTTTTTTTTTAACTTAATCTTGTTAAATGCAATTCTACATTAAAGAATTTGTCCAACAAGTTTTTCTATACAAAACTTATTTCTACAATGGCATTATTATTTTTTGTGTAGTGTTATTACTGTTTCCACAGGGTGTGATGTGTTTTTTTTTTTAACAATGTCAACCCCCTTATTTATGAATAATTGCATTTAGCATGATTAAGTTTGAAAAAAAAAAATAAAAAAAAAAAAATATTACTTGCTATTTTTATAACGATAAATTATATTCCGGTCAAATATCATAAGAGTTAAAATTTCCTTTTACATAGTACATAGTCCATATGGTCAATTAGAGTTGACCTATGGACAGTATGGTCTGCAGTCCTCATTAATTTAATTTGAAAAAAAAAATCCGCTCATTCATCTCACTTATTAGGGTAATTATAAAAATCCCGTCAAGTACTTGCCAGCAAGTTACTAAAAGGGTTTCTTCGGTCATAAGAATTAATTATATATTATATATTTTTTTTAAACAAAAACATCTATTGTTAACTTTAAAATCAAGATGTGCATATATTATTATTCTTTACTATCTTCGGTATGCGCTTATTGAATTCTTTTAGGGGTAAAATAGCCGCCAATTTGGAAACAAAATATATTTTTGTGAACCAAATTTCAATACCTTTCAAATGATACCCAACTTCGATTTTTCAAATCACAAAAATTTTGGGGCCCCCTAGTTACGCCCCCCTAAAAATTCTAAAATTTTACTTTTTTTAAATCAACTCCTGGAAATTTTATTGGACTACAGAGATTTATATTTATGTATTTTTGCCTTATTTTAGGACCTATTCTAATGGGGTAGTGCAGGGGGGGTAAATTTTGGGTTTGTTTGAATTTTTTGGGGGGTAAAATGGCCGCCATTTTGAAAATGCGATACATATTTGTAATCTACATTTCAATACCTTTGAAATGATACCCAACTTGAAAATTACAAAAAATGTAAAATATTGCGCGGTGATCGCAATTGATCGCAGATCGCAGAAATTTGGAGTGTTAAAGTTCGCAATAGGTTTTCTGTTTTTGGGCAAAAAAGGTTAACTTATATACCAAATTTCAAGTCAATAGCGTCAGTAGGTTGGGAGATATAATCCAAGTTGCGACGGAAGGACGGACGAACTACCAAAAGCATAAGGGTTTCTAGGACGACCTCGAAACCCTAAAAATTAGACATCTCCTCTAGGTAACACTAAGGTGGTCTGTACGCGTTTTTACTGTCGTTTTTTTACAAAAACTCAATCATAGCTCAAAAAAATTGAATATCAACTAATAGTGTTATGGTACTTAAACTGAAGGGGAATAAATGGAGAAGTTTTACTGAAATTTGGCAAACTGTAGCTCAGACCGTTTTGGCTAAATTACAGGCTTAAACAAAAATAAATTTTAATTTTTTTAAAAAAATTAACAATAAAATGAAATTTATGGATATGTTTTGCTCCTTTAAAGCATTTGAAATAGACATTTTCTAATCTGAAATTTTCTCCTCTTTCCAACGGTACCTTTATTTCAGCTCTATCATCAATATTTTAGGTGCAGCAATAGATTTTTTAAAGTAAAATGGACTTACCTTGGAAAATAACAAAAAAAATTATTGTGGCGAAACTATTGAGAATTGACCTATGGTATATATATAGTGTTTTTTGTTGCAAATGATGGGTAGAATCTGCCCTCTTCGTTTGTTACATCTTCAACCAAACACCCTGTATACATATTTTTTTTAATATTCATAACAAAACATGCTACATAAAATGTGTAAAAGTGTGGACTGTGGACGAAACAATGGCAAATTATTTAAAGAAACGAAGAAAGAAGAGATTATGCTATGATTATGTAAATACGAAATATTTTCATGTATTATTAAAACTAAGTATGTTAGATAAATACGATATTATCTATAATATTTTCGTATTTAAATTATATCATAAACCCAGATCAAAACAACGGAAGTTGCAAAAGTAAGATTTTGTGATTTTCAGTACTTGTAAAAAGTCCGTATGCATTTAACTTTGTTTTCATGGGATGATTTGTTGGGGCTTTAATATATTATATTTCCTGCG
This sequence comes from Gerris buenoi, assembly GCA_001010745.2. Lineage (NCBI taxonomy): Eukaryota > Metazoa > Arthropoda > Insecta > Hemiptera > Gerridae > Gerris > Gerris buenoi. The sequence continues at coordinate 90,419 of KZ652060.1, forward strand.
TTAAGGTTAATGCGCAACAAAACTGCATAGTTAAAAATTTTTTGTGTTTGTAATTTCGGAGATACAGGTGCTTTAACAACCTCCAGACATAAGGACAAACGTTAGAAATTGTATATGGGTCGTAGGTTGTGCTTACGGAACCTAACGAGGAACTGGTTGTGTACGATTCGTTGCTTAAATCTCTGTATTTGTTTGCATTAACACAGTTGTATTATTACAGTGAGAATAATATATATTGTAGTGGAAATCTTTTTTAATGAGTGGTAAAGGTTTAGGTACAGGTGTCAGAAGCCTGAGGTTGTAGATATGGATGGTACAAGTTTCCTTAAGTTCCTTAGTAGAGTTTTCAAGGTCTTGTCACTAGAAACTGCCAGTGTAGTAGGCCTCTATCCCAGTTACCCTAGGAAGGGATAGAACGGTCTAATAGTCTAATAGAATAGGCTCATACGTTAAGTTGTTAGTTTTAATTCAACCCCCTAAACTACCGGTCGTGTTAAATCTAACTCTAATTCGTTTAGTTACAAGGTACAATGACCCGGAGAAGAATTTTTGTTTATACCTTCGCCGAACGTCAGCCATCAGGTGAGTGAGTTTTAAATTCTAAAAAGGCATTAGAAATAATGTTAAATGATAACACTATTTGGCCTACCTATTTCCAATTGACCGATTTACTTGCGTTTTTTTAACTGTTCCATTTTACAATACATATATAAAATATTCTGCATGTGATACATACATCGATAAATTCAATAGTTTTTTTTTATATACGTTAAGTGCCACTTTCTAAGCTAAATAAGGGGAGGTTATGGTTAATTTAGGTTAAGATTTATACTTTTCGACCAAACCTAACTATAACCTTCCATTATTTTCCTAAAAAAACTAAAAAAAAAAAAAAAAAAAAAAAAAAAAAAAAATAGGCATATAAAATAACTGTTTTTCAATATTCATAACAAAATCATCATCTTCTTCAAATGAAGACATCCCAACTACAAACTGATCGCTAAACAGTGTAAAAACTAAAAAAAGCAACATAATATTTGTAGATGTCATGGACGAAATAATGGCAAATAGTTTAAAGTGATAAAATATTTAATGAAATGAAAATTTAAAAATTTTAAATGAAATGTTAATATGTTGCTTTTATGTCCTGTTATAAAAATAATTAGGATTTTTTTTTTTTTTTTTTTTTTTAATTTTGTAGCGTTAAGAAGCCAGAGTTGAGAGCCAAATATAGCGTTGAAGGAAATAAAATTAAAATGTGTTAATTTTTAACCCTAAAAATGATTAACAAAAAACCCTATAGACCCAAGAAAACATATAGAAACTTAGTGTTTTATTCACAAATGAAAGTTTACGTTGTTTTAATTGAATTTAAAAAATAAGGATTTTTTTTGTATAATTTAAAAAGAAACAGTTAAAAAAAAAGAAACCATAAATAAATCGGTCAATTAGAAATGGAAGGTTAAATTGAGCTAACTCACCAAAATATTTAATTTTAATTTAAATCAAATTTTAATTATTATTAACTACGGGAAACAGACAGAGAAAAACAAGCTCCTGCGCCGGGGCTTGTTTTTCTCTGTCTGTTTCCCGTAGTTAATAATAATTATAATTTGATTTAAATTAAAATTTAATCTTTCTGTAGTATAAATACTACCAAAATCGTAAAAATGAATTTCTAATTGATTGTACGAGGTACAGGTACTAATTGGGTACTTTATAATTATAAGCGATATTTCTCGGTCTAGTTCTATGTCATTAATGTTGACTACTTAGACTTTAGTGGAAAATTGAAAGCTTTAAAATCGGGTTAAGGTATCTATAACGTCAGGGGAAACCATACTCCCGCGTAGCTTAGCTGGTTAGAGCACTGTACTGGAAATACAGAGGCCCGGGTTCAAACCCCGGCGCAGGAGCTTGTTTTTCTCTGTCTGTTTCCCGTAGTTAATAATAATTATAATTTGATTTAAATTAAAATTTAATCTTTCTGTAGTAAAAATACTACCAAAATCGTAAAAATGAATTTCAAAATATTTAAGTGACATTGAATTTTAAAATTATGTTAGGTCGGGCCCTGACGAATGCTTTGTAATTAAAAGGACGGTCTATAAGTATTTTATGAAACCCATCTTGGACCTATGGACTAGAACTTAGAAGTTCGACCAAACCCATCAAATTCCAACAAATTGCAATCTATTCAATCTATTATCCCTCGTGAAATTGCCATTTCTCCCTCCATCATAGCCTTCCCTATTATCCACAATAACTGAATGACTTAAAATTTCCTTTGTCCAAATTCTTCCATCCCACCGATATAATCCTTTCGTTCCGAACTCTCCAACAATCCCAAATCCTCTTGTCAAGAACCTTTCTCTAATCATAGTCCTGGCAACGCTAGTCATCGTCTTAAGAGAAAATAGCCACGAGAATCTCTTAGAGACGATTAAATTGTAAATTTAATTGAAAATTTTAAACAAAATATGAGTAAATCTGCACTATTTGGCCAACCTATTTCTAATAATTGTCGGATTTACTTACTTTTTCTTGTAAACTTTCCCTTTTTACACTATAAAAACGATTTCGGTAAAATCTCGTTAAATTTTATTTATTTTTTTTTATTTTATTTTATTTTTTTGTTTTTTTTTTTTGTTTATTTATTTATTTAAATAATAATAATATAAAATTTCAATTAAAAATAATTGAAGGTTATACTTATAAGTTAGGTCAAAAATAACTTGAATTTATCGAGATGTTACAGGAACAGTTAAGAGAAAACCATATGTAAATCAGACATTTAGAAATAGGAGGCCAAATAGTGCAGATTTACCAAAATATACCTTTTTACCAGTTCATTCTGTAAAATATTTGTTTTAATATGAATTAATAATGATATCCACCTATTATTATTATTTTATTTTGCGTTATTTATTTTTACTCTTATTTATTATATTTATCCTTTAATGTTGATATATTTTAGTTGCACAGTTTCTATCATGATAAAATCACCTATTATGTACTGATTGTTTGTAATAGGGTTTCATTTTTTTAATGATTAAAAAAATCGGTCAGAGACAGCTCATGCAAACTTTCTCATATACGAGTTTATACGTATTTATCCCAGTGTTTCCCATTTATTAGTTTTCGTATGTACATTTATAATTACTGAACGTTTAATCAAAATTTACTATAAAAATAACTTTTCCCTAGTGGGGTACTGAACCCGGACTCTCTCTGTCCGCGTTTTAAGCTATTTTCTCAGGAACTAGATTATTCCCGGGAAAACGGCTTATATCATTAGATTCGCATTTAAATAGACTACATTTAAGAATTGTTTAATCAAAATTGTCGGAACCGTTTTCAAAAAAAAAAAAAAATTCACGTTTTTTTCAGAGCTTTTGGGGGGTAGCGTCCCCAAATTTGAAGCTAAAATTAATTTCTCATTTACGCCTCGGGGTATGATTTTTCTGAACATGTATGCCAAATTTCGTCTAAATCAGAGCAGTAGTTTAGGCTCCAGGCGTTTGCTCAAACGACAGACGACAGACAGACATTTTTTAAAAACCATTTTTTGGACTCAAAGGACCTTAAACATGTAAATCTAAAAATCGAATTTTCGCGCTATCACAATACTTACTCTCTTTATATGAGAAAGTAAAAAAGAGGGTAAACCTGATAAGTCTCATTTCTGTCAAAAAAAACTAAGTTATTTATACTGGCATCTGGTTGTCCTAGATTTAAGTCAACAATATGATTTTTTTAAATCTTTTTACAGCTAAGTTGTAATTTAAACTTTAAATTAACTCTTTGTGGAAATTAAGGAAACTAGGCATTACATGTTGTCATTTAATCTTAGATTTTTTAAAAAATATATGCCTACTATAATTTATTTTTGTTAAGGAAGAAGAGATACATAATATAAAATATCAAAATCCAAGAATTTTGAAAACTATTATAGATATACAAATATTAATAAATATTTGAAAATTATTCACAAATGTCAAATTAATGTATAAATGATGTAAGTGGGTTATGTAAATGATGAAAAAATGTTAAGAATAAAAATAAAAATAAAAATACATAATACATAACTCACCTTTGAATGTGTGTACAATTATTAGCTTTTCGTAAGATTCTTAAAATTACTTTTTTTGGCTTAATTTTAATTCGAAATAGGAACGAATGAAATCACGTAAAAACACTTTATATCAAAACAAAACACTATAATAAATTAATCGCATTTGTATAAAATATAGAACGTAATAATTAACCCGGGTGCCAAAATAGGAAACTGCACGGCGCTATATAATTGAATAATAAGAAAATGGCGACTATAAGATCATAGAACTAGAATTTAACTGCAGTTTGTTATTTAATTGTTCTCCCATTAGTCAAGAGCAAACGCTTTTTTAATTTTTTTCTTTAAAAAATCCTAAATTTAATTTAATTCATTACATTTTCGCAAAATAAAATTTATTATAACTTTTAATTTTTTTTGTAACTGATTGATTAATTAATTTTTAATAAAAAACAAATATCGATGTTGACTTGACTAGTCGAACCATCATTGTCGAGCCTTTTTAATTGTCTTTTCCCGCGAAATTTATTCGTTAAAAAAGTCGATTTTATGAATCATTGCTTTTAAAAATAAAAATTGTTAATTTATGATGGTTAAGTAGATATTATCGTAAAAAAATAATTACTTCAATAATTATAAACACAATTAATTAATTTATTTAATTGAATTTTGTGATCGAAATTGAAAATCGATGTTGACTTGACTAATCGAAGTGCAGTTTTTAGTTTCATTTTTTCTACGCTGCATGAAACAGTCGATACTTTTATTTCTTTAAAATAAGTGTTTAAGTAGTTTTATTTTAATTAAAACACAGTAATCGGTTTGATATTAAATGCTTTATTAATATACATTAAATCAAGCAAAGTTTAAAGCTAAATGTACTGTTATAAAATCGTAAGTATTAATTTAATACGCGAGTTTGTATCCGCTTTAAAATTGTTCGTAATATTATTAATTCGGTCGGTTAATTTAGCAGTACACACTTTAGCTCTGAGAGTTCAAATCTTCGATCAAACATTGTGTCTTCACACCAGGTATGTGCAAAATGAATTGATCTACATAATATATATACGAGGCGGATTTAATAGATTTTTAAAGTGGTTCAACCAATCTTGGATTGATAAAATAAATTTCCCATAATAAATGTATTAACTTTTACATTTACATTCTTTGGTAATCTGTAGAGACTGGGGTGCACTCCTTATAAGGCTACTTTTAGGTTAGTTGTTTTATTTTTTACCAAATTCTTTTGAAAAACATCAAAATTTTGCGTGTACCCTCCCCCCCCCCCCCCCCNCCCCCCCCCCCTAAAACTATATTTCCGCTGTTTCTAAAAATATGAAAAAATATACAAAATGTCCGTTCTGCTGGGCCATAGAAAAAAATAAGAATAGCAACTCGATCTGATAATCTGGGAATTCAAAATGGCGACTAATTCCTGTCAAGGTAAAACAATATTTTTATCCCAATCGTGAATACTTTCATAATTTTTATCCATTGAATATTCATTATTGTCTATTTTATTTACTTTTCCCCCGAATGAAGTGTGGTCGCTTGGTCTCGAGGTCTCTAGGCTCGCTATGCTATTAAAAAGGTAGGTTAAATTGAGAGGTGAGGGAACCAAGCAACCTCCTATTCCCCTCATCTATCTCCCTCTCTGCGCTCTCTTCATAAAAAAAACTATTAATACTTTGCGATTTTTAACACTTCATAGCGGTATCGCAGTTGGAACTACTAAAATAGACTGCCAATTAGTGTGACACATAGCTTCCTCGCATCCTATCCTCGTATTATATTGTATTTATTCTTTTACAAGCCATTTTTGTCTAATTGGTTTAATTATTATTTCCCCGGTTTTTTAATGTGTCAAAATTGTATTGATATTTTACAAGAATTAAAGTATCAATTTAGCAAAAGTTAAAGAACGAAGACAGTTCAAATTAATCTGGGGCTATCTTCGGGTTACTTTCTATAAACTATAAAAGTTTCATTCAAATCAGATCAGTACTTTTCAAGCTATAGGTGTAAATAAATGTATGTTTGTGCGCATGTGGAATAGAAACAATTAGGCGCAGATGGTTAATACTTTTATGGGACCAACAATGGGCTGATTATGACCTACTAACTAAATTTCATTAAAATTAAATGTGTAGTTTTTAAGATATGACGGTTCGCAAAAATTGATGGCAGACCGACAGACAGACTCGGAACCAAAAATGATCTCTGATGTCTGAAACGGATTTCTGTCTTGGAATTTTTGAAATCAGAGACCTAAAATATTTTCACTCTTCAGAACGATCACTTCCGTCACCTTCGGTAAGCTCGGAAGCAAAAATTTGAGTGAGGTATCAAATGAAAGGTATATATGAAGAGTTGATTACAAAAATTTATAACACGGGTCAAAAATATTTAATTTTTCATGCAATTTTGTTAAAAACATCAAAATTTGCCCCCCCCCCTCTTATACTAACTTTATCTTTTACAATACCAACAAAACCCTTTTTACGTGAGACTTCACGCACTACCAATTTATTTCATTATAAACAAACGATTCCTGTTCTACTATCACACCACGATAAATTCAATACAGTAAAGTCTTAAGTCTCGTTAATCCGAGTCAGATGGGATCCGCACTAACTCGTATTACCAATAATATAAAAAATAAAAACTCGGAATATGAATTACTTCGCTATATAGTCACTTCTACTACTTTAACTACTTTACACATATTTATTGAAAAATAATATGTACTTACATTCATATATATATTTTTTTTTTCTATGATTTCAAATAATTTAATCCTAATCTCTTTCTTATCACCCACTGTCACTGTAACACTCATAACTCACGAGCAATTATTTCCAGTGACACACATTTATCTATACGACACATCTATTTTCACAGCTAAAAGTACGTTATGTTTTCGTTTACTTTTCGTTCGTTATAAAAATGTTACGCGATGCTCTCGGTTTAAGATCTTTCTTAAAACTGAAGAAGAAGAATTAAATTAATAGACTTTGAATGTAAACACAGCTGGTCAGACAGGAAAGGGGTTCCAGGAAATCATGCAGATCCATCTCTGCTAACACTGTTCTGTCCTAATTGTTTTTATTTCAAGGAAGCCATTTCACCTCCTTCATTCCACGAACTCTCTTTAGACTCGGATTATTGAAAACTCGCATTGTTATCGGAGCTCGGACTATCGCGTCTCTACATTAAAAAAAAAAAAAAAAAAAACGGTCTGACAAAATTTCTCATATACCAGTTCATAAATACTGAGCCCGGTGTTTTTCATTTATTAGTTATCGTTGAACATATTTATTATCAAAATATATGCATATATCATCCATATAAAAAAAACTTCTACTCTGAGTGAAATCGAACCCGGTCTCTCTCCGTCCGCGTTTATAAGCTATTTTCTTAGGAACTAGATTTTTCCTTTAACATTTTTTAATGAAAATCGTCGGACATTTTTTAAAAACATTTTGGACTCAGGGACCGCAAATCATGTAAATCCATCAAAATCGAATTTTCGTGCCATCGCAATACTTTCTATTTATATGAGAAAGTAAAAAATAATACTTAATGTGTCACTTACTAAGAAAAATAAAATAAGGTAATGGTTATAGTTTAAGTTTAAGTTGTATACTTTTCGTCCTAACCTTAGCATAACCTTTTATCGTGTCCCTAAGAACAGGGGCGGCCCGACCCAAATCATTCACCCGTGCGAAGTATTTCTTCGGTGACCCCCCCCCCCCTTTATTATC
>KZ652060.1:103450-116646 GCA_001010745.2 Gerris buenoi
ATAGTAGGAAAAGTATCGTTTTCACAAAAAATTTTTTTTTCGAGATTTCAACGGAATTATCCGTTTTAGGTGTTTATAAGACCTCTTGAGTGGTTTTCAGCATGACGTATGTATGTGTGTTATCATCGTAGCGCCCAAGGTATTTAACCTAGAGAGTTGAAACTTGACAGAAAAATCAGTCCTAACCTGTAGTTGTGCCGCCGGAAAATCAACTTTTTCCGCCATCTTGATCCCAGTTTTCTGAGTCAGCATAAATTAAAAAAAAATCGTAATAAATCGAAAATGGTCCTGATCGAGTTGAAATTTTGCACGTATGTACCTCTCTATATGATAAACAAGCCCGCCAAATTTCATTTTGATATTAAAAAGAATGATAAATAAGTCTAATGTAGCTTCCTCCTATTGTAATTATTTAATTAAGTTTTGAATTATTTTGAGAGCAAAAACAAAATGTTTCTATGGTTGAGATGAACCCCCCAAAGAGAAGGGAATTAGCGTAAAATAGGTTTAAGTTATAAGTGGTTTATTATTAAGTTATTTTATTCCTTTTTTTTTACCAATCCCCCTCCCTAACCTAGGGGGCCCCGCCATAATGTCTTGCCCAGGGCCCCGCAAGATCTAGATCCGCCACTGTCGTGACTTATAAACTAAAACATGGTGGCCAGGCCACCTTGATGTATTAATGCTATCAAAGGAAAGCATAAGTTTTCTGTATACTACTAGGGTATTCCCAAAAAATATTAAAAAGCTTTTATATATTAAATGCACTTTTAAGTACTAAAATTAATAGTAACTATTGTGACATTAAATAAAAATACGCGCTATAATTTATGAAGAGAATTGTTGTGTGACCGAGGCTTACTTCAAAAGAAGCGGAGACGAGCTTTAGGTTATAAAGGAGTGATTCTGTTAACTGTAAAACACTGAAATCCACCCTCAGTCAAACAGTGCAGCCAAATTCTTTGTAACATAATTATCGTGAATGATTGCTGGGACAAGCCTTTTTATTAAATTCCCGACCAATTATTCCGAAATAAGAAAAACAATTATATTTAGTATCAGTATCACATACTACATTATAATATTTCCTATCCAGGCTCATAGTTAGAAAGTCAAATAAAAAATATTCTTTGAACATTTTCGAGCATGGTAGGTAAGGTTACAAGGGGCTGGGATCGTGACCTTTTAGAATATATAAATTTAAATTGATTAGATTTAAGTTATATAAATTTATAAGGAGGGAGATAAAGTAGGAAATTACACCTGAAATGCGGAAAATTTTCAAAGTATTACAGTCGGATCCGAAAGGTTCATTAGTATGTAATTGCAGAATTGACAAACTGTCATGGCAGGTAAAGCACAGGTTCTCTCTCTTTAGTTGCCCTTCATTGTCAAGATAATTTTGATAATAATTAAAGGTCAATATTTAATGACTAAAACGCATTAATTGGTTATTTCAACGAAATGTTACAATTGTTTGTCAATTAGTGTAGCTTCCTCCCTGGACTATTATTGGACGAATAATTACATGGGAATTGGAAGTGTAATTGTTTTAGACTTGTCTCGACCCAGGGGGGGGGGGGGGGGGTCACACTTATTTTTGTTAAATATTAAATGGAGCCGTCAGTGGTCTACTTTTGACAAACCATCCAAATCTCAATAGTGTTTTTAAATGTATAAGTGTTAAATAAATTAATATGTGACCAACAATAGGCTAATTATGACCTAACATCTATATTTTTAAACCTAACATTCTATAGTATGTAAATATTTTATTTATGTATATAAATAAATATTCTATTTATGTAAAAATGTTGAATGTCAGACCGACTGATACGAAATCAAGTAGGTATGTTCTCTGATGTCTGAAACAGATTTTTGTCTTGGAATTATTGAAATTAGATACATTGAAAAATGTACATTCTTAAGAACGACTTAATAGCTTCCTTTATTTTCTGTAAGCTAGGACACAATATCAAATTTTGACCGTTTCAAAAAAAAAAAAAGTGACAAACTACTATCAACTTGATTATTGGTCTACTAAGTTCGTACTCAAGATCATGAAAATCACTTTGTCCATTGTCCACCAAAAAGGACAGGACATGGCCGCTCTCCACCGTTTTTTTTTGTTTTTTTTTTAAATGCCTATTACCAAGCTATGTCCCGCAGACGAACTTAACCGTTTTAGCTTGAAGTTATTCAGACATATCTCCTGGACTATTAGGAAAATTTAATAAATTTGACAATAATTTATTGTTATTAGGTTATAAAAGGATTAAATCATTAAAGTATACAAAATAATACGCGAGGAAGCTATGTGCCACACTAATTGACAGACTATTTAGATACGTGACATTGTTTTGTATTGATTACAAAATTTGAGTTTTTATAAAGTTTTACAGCCTCTAAGTAATTTTAGTTTATAAGTGTGGCAATTTCTTGGGTGTTTTTTTTTTTTTTTTTTCTTTTGGGTTTTAGTCCCGTTCGTCAGCTTAGGCCATTAAAGAACAGGTGTTATCCGAACACTTTACTCATTTCTTTGGTGTTATTACATATGATTTTAATTTGATAAAATGTGAGACTAGAAATTTAAATTTGAGTTTTAAAAGGGGAGAGAATAAAATTATAATAAATTATGAACAATTATAACACATTTTTATTTATCAGTGAATGATCAACTTACAAGTACGAGTATTTATAAATACTTATTTTATTACATTCGATAAAATCAGAAAAAAAATTAAATCACAAAAAGCTAAGGCTAAAAAAATATTGAAATGACTAAAAAAATAATATTTTTTTACAACAAAAAGTATTTTTTTCTTAAAGAGCTCTTGGAAAATAAGACTGACATTACCAATTTTCGTAATGCCGTTTTCCATACTTTTACAAATCCATAATACTTTATTAAAAAGGTAGGTAAGAATAAAAGGTCTTCAACTTGGAGAAAAGGGGAAAATAATTGTTTGAAAATTGAAAGGAAAGGGCAGTAGCAAGTAGACAGTGTGAGAGTGGGGCAAGTAGACAGTGTGAGAGTGGGGTAGCAACCAGTACTGGAAGCAATGGTACAAGAGGCAAGTAAGCGAGAGTAATGAAACCAACTTACCCCTTGGGAAATTATACCGGTCTGACTTTTCTCACGGGCACCGCTTTCCTGTGTACTGGGCTTTCCTTTTGCTTCCTGCTTCACCCTACCTCTTCCTTATCTTCAGATTTTGATTTCTGCAGGGAGAATCTTTCTTTTTCTTTTTTTTTTTTCGCAATTTTTTTGTTGAGTGGGTGGGGTCGAAGGAAAAAACTAACCTCTCACCTTAAAAGTAAAAATGACATTTTTACTTTTTTTTGTTATTACTATATTATATTTCTTTTTCTTTTTTTCCTCTTGTATAACTTTTCGTCACGTTAAGTTTTCTTTTTTCTATTTCCGTACTCTTAAAGATTGTTCAAAAGCAAAAAGAGTAAGATGACGACTTTTTAAGATAAAAAAGTTAAAAAGGTGGCCAATTTTTTAAACTCATTAACATTATTTTTTTTTAACATTTATTAATTTTATTGAGTATCTAACTCACCTACTCTCTATTCTATATTTGATATGAATACTGTTTCTTCTACAAATGTTTAGTATAAATGCCGTTTTAAATATTTCATTTTGTCTTTTCGGTTTTCGGCATATTAAGTGAAATAGTTATTTGTGCAACTAGTGCGGAAAGTGGCACTTTGCTGCACTCGAGAGAAATATTTACGAGCCGAAGGTGAGGGCGAAAAGGTTTCTCGAGTGCATCAAAGACACTTTAAGCTCGATTTGCATATTAAATTGTTCCTTCAGTTAGTTTTAATCTGTAAATAAAATATAAAATAATAAGAGAGTTCATCAGCATGTAAAAAGGTTTTACAATATCAACTAAAACAGCTGTTCTATTTGTTGACAGTGTTGCCTTTTTTGCCTAATTCAGCAAACCTGACCTAGCACTGTTATTATTTTTTATCTTTAACACTTACTCATCACATTTGATTCTTCTTTTAGATCTTTTATTTTTTATATTTTAATATTAATATGCTTGATATATAGTGTTTATATCATGTAGTTAGTTAAAAAATAAACATTAGTTGTCATTGTTATTTATAATTTGGATTTTTTAATCTTTGTTTAGATTTAAGTTCTTTATGTTCTTTAAGTTCTTTATGTTCTTTAAGTTGGAACACTGGAGTGCGGTAAAGTAAAATGAGTGCGGTAAAGTAAAACTAGTGCGGTAAAGTAGTAAGTGCAGGAATCTGCTGTTTTGCGTACTATTTTGAATGTGATAACAGCCACTTTATCGGTCAACTGTAGGAAAAGTATTGTATAATGAGAGTTCGACTCGTTAAGCCCTCGTTAGCTCTAATTGCTTTTAATAGAATTATAGTTATATTACTCACTCCCAGGCAACTACTCACAAAACTACAATTAACTTATATTACACGCTCCCATAATTAAACAATTAATAAACTAATTACATATTAAAATATTGTAAACTAAAACTCTATACTAATTAACAAATATATTTTACATATTAATCTGTTTAAATTGTTAAATGTGTGTAAATATTATTTTTAATATTTTAACAACTAAACTCTCCGCAACCTCAATGATACTTATTATTTAAATTGTTTATAAGTACTGATTGTTTTTATGTTTTTATCCAAATGACATTTTTAAAAAATTAATGTAGGTATAATGTCAAAATTAAGTTGTTAAATATTGTTATAGTTTTATTTATCAAGACCATCTCTCATGGAGGTAGTTATAATTTTCACTGCTAACTATAAGTAGTTACCATTTTATTATTATTTCCATTTTGTTTTTAGTATATGCTTTATTGCTTTTTAAATTATTCTTATGAGGGAACTAAAAACAAATGTTAATTTAATCTTATAGTGATTTTAGAATTAAATAAATGTGACAGAAGATGGCCCTATAAAGGGTCAAAACGTCTCATGAAAGAAAGATAATAGTTGTTGATTATTAACTCTTTTTAGGGTCTGTGGTGGGCTTTAAGCAAATAGTAATTATATTAAAATTACACTGTTCTAAAAAAAAAGCTTTAGAATGATAATGTCCTTTTCTGAAGTATTTTAGAAAAACAAGTGATCTAACTATAGAAATAAACTTAATTTTATTCTAACCGTCAATCATACATTAGCACATTGGATATAATAGGTTTGTTCCAACCGCACATCCAAACTGGTTTGGAACTGTGAACGCATGCGCATTATGAACAGGGCGTTCCAACGATGCCCAAACTCAAACTCTGACTGACTCTGACTGTTAGTCGGATGTTCCAACCACGCTCTGATTGAATCACGGATTGGTTTGGTACCAGTCAGAGCAGTCAGCGATCGGAGGCAGGGACTAGTAGTTTGGGATTGAATTTCGGTGAACAGAAACGTAACCTTCCGCTTTATTGTTTTTGTTTTGATTTCGCTCGCCTATTATTTTCCTTTCTTGTGATTCAAATCTTATTTTTAAAATGATTTTGTACGAATGCGATGATTAATTTTTGTGCATATAATGACATTTTCTAGATATTTCTGAAAAAAATAAAAATTGGACCTATTTCCAAGATGTACTTTTGGTACTTATTCCATTTTCAAACAAATATCGAAAGAATCCGATTTATTTCAGAAATTTTTTTTTCTCTAACAGGACTAAGATTAATATTTGTTGTTTTAAAACAAAAGAGCATTCAGGATTATATCAATAAAAATACGTGTGTGCCGTGAGTCTACTAAAACAAGTTTTTTTATAACAGTGCTAAAACCTACCTCATCAAACAGTTTGGTTCGAGAAAGGAGCGTTCCAACAAAATCGAAATCACAAATCAATTCCCAACGGTCAATGATCGCGCATGCGCATTATGTCAATCAGGGACAATCACGGATTAATCCGAAACTGATTCGGAACTGGCGGTTGGAACAAACCTAATATTTCTGTTAAAGGTATTTAAAGTTTCTGAATGTAATTTAATTTAAATTTAATTTATTTTGTAATTAAATTTAATGTATTTAAATTAAAATTTTAAAAGTATAATGTGAAGGTATTATAAATGTTATATTTATTAATTCTATACATTTTTTCCTGATATATTTAAAACAAAAATAATTCAAATAATAAATATAGGCAATGAAAGCAAGCCCAGAGGGTAATTTCATCATAATATGAATATATAATGACGCCACTGATTTTTTCAGACGAGAGTGTGATAAAAATGAATGGGGTGGGGGAATGGGTCCAATAAAGGTTTTTGGGAGAGTACGGGGAAGCACCTACGGAATGAATATTGATGAGTATTGATAAAATGGAAAAAAGAGGAAGGGAGGTAGTAGGGTGTGAAAAAAATGGCGTTGGAATAGATTGTACGGTGTTGCTTTAACCGGGGGCACCGAGAAAAAGAGTTGGGGGAAAAATAGATACAAGTTTTTTGGAGGAGTTTGGAAGAGAACCTTGTACAGTGTGGAATTTATGTAGCTTTAGAGCGAACAAAGCCTGAAAACCAGAAATTCAGGGGGGGGGGGGACTGTAGAATACAAGGGAGACAGGAAACTGTCAGGGTCCTGTATAATAACACGGCCTAGCACTGTTATTATTTTTTATCTTTAACACTTACTCATCACATTTGATTCTTCTTTTAGATCTTTTATTTTTTATATTTTAATATTAATATGCTTGATATATAGTGTTTATATCATGTAGTTAGTTAAAAAATAAACATTAGTTGTCATTGTTNGGGGGGGGGGGACTGTAGAATACAAGGGAGACAGGAAACTGTCAGGGTCCTGTATAATAACACGGCTAGGCCTTCATAAGGGGGAGGGCTCCCCCTTATACGTATACAAGGGGGAGGCTCATCTCTTAAATTCCAAACCAAGAATGCAAGCCCCTTCGGACTAACCCCCCAAGTTGAAATTTCTGAAGCAAAATAGCAACTAAAAGCTTGGCTTATAACCCCACCCCCTTCACCCTGTCTCTGGGATTTTCATTTTAGAAGAAAAACAGACTCAGAATTGTTGTAGGTTGCTGTGGAAAAATCTTATGATTTTTTCGTTTATTAAAGTAAACATTTTTTTTTAGACCTCTTAATCTTTATTCTTACTAGAGTACAAATACCTGAAATAACTGTGCATTTCATTTTAATATGTCAACTGAATTTTTTTTTTTTTTTTAACAAAATTTAAAATTTTCTGGTTTACTTATTTATATAAGGGTACCTTACAGTAGATACTACCAAGCATAATACATACTTCTGATATTCTTTAAAAAAAAAACTTATTTAATGAAAGACAAAATAAGAACAAATAACTTTAATCATTAATAAAACTTGTTAACATACTTTACTTCATAATATGATTAAATCTTTATAAATAAATATTTATTTAGTTTCCCAAAAACTCTTTAGGACCAAGTGCAAAGCAAAATAGCATTATTTCTTTAAACCAATGGGATTATAGGAATAATAATAGGATATTTGAATTCTTACTGCCGTAATAACATTCAATAATTTAAGAGAGCAAGTATTTTGATAGCAAAAAATTCATTCAAATAACTAACCACTTTAGTATATTGTTTAAATAAATCCATACTCAAATCACCAATAGTTGGTATTACCAGTACTGCAGGTAAATTCTTCATATAATTACTCTTTTATTTTAATTATTATTAGAGTAATGTTTTACCTGATAGTAATTTATATCTACAAGATTTCCTTCAAGGGGTATTATGGGAAAAAGTGTTGTATTGGAAAATTTAACGTCCAATTTAATATTGATTTCGAATACATAAAAAACGAAGCGGTTCCGGATCCGTGTTTATAGAAAAATTTTTGTTCATCGTCAAAATTCCTATGAAAGCCCAAAGTATTGTGGTTTCGTTCGGGAAACCTTTTTTGCACTTGTACTGGAATTGGTTGAGATCTTTTCCGAATAATTTCACGCCATAATTCAAAAACTATTCAGTTGATCTTAAACTTACATTAGACTATTCGAACGCATGTGAAGCAGAAGTTTTTTTCCGCAATTTGCCACACTTATGACATCCCTTAATTAAGAGAAGAGAGCTTTGGAATTTCGTGGTCCAATTTTTAATTTTTTTTTTTTTTTATGTAACAGGAGTTTAAACATGTTTAGCAGCTGATAATTTGAAAATCAATGGGTGATTCGGAAAGGATTTTTTATGCTTTTTAAAATTCTCAATTACCCAATTCTCTCTCTCAATTAGATTTTGAGATATTAAGCATTTTTTGAAAACGTTTGTACTCGTAAAAGCCTCGGGAGAAAATATAATAATACTATCTCGACATTATAAAATATATTGCCATAGTTAAATGTTGTTATTATTTGAAATATGAGTTGTCATTTTTTAAATCATCATGTTTTCTTTTGTTGTATTATTGGTTTTAAGGAGTGAGAGTTTTTTGAATGTATTTTGTTTTGTTGAATTTTCCTTTTTTTAACCCCCCTGGTCCATTGAAAACATTTTACGTTATTCACCGGTACGCGAATGATAAAGGTAAAGAACCAACCACTTTCAATAACTCCAACCACAACTAACCGCACTAGAGACGGTAGATTAGGCCTTTTTAGTAGATAAAGCTTAGTATAACTCGACCACCGTAAACGCAAGTTATTACATACCATTCAACGAAATATACTCCCTGAAAAATGGCAATTTATAGCATCTCTTGCTTTTTTATATTGCTCAAGAATAGAGCATTCTGAGTTATAGCATTAACGTAGTTAAAGGCCCTTTAAACTTCTCTTATGCACCGCAGTGAATGTAACTTTCCTTAAAGCTTTATGGGACGGTGGGGGTTAGAAAGTAAAATGATCATACGAAATGCTAATATTCCCATTTCCTTACTCCAACCCTTCTCGTAGCATAAGTCTTATATTCTTCCCCTCCAAAAAATATTCTTCATCAAAATTTATATTTGGTTTTAGCAGATGTGCTTAAGAAGGAAAATTACGCATGTATTTATTTTGTGAGAATGAGGGGGAAGAGCGTCTACGTATTTATCTACGATTGATACGAAATATAAACATTGTATCTCTGTTTAGATGCGTATAGAAAGTGATTCTTTATGTACTTGTATTCATTGCGCATGCGCGTTCATAATTCTTTTTTCCACCCTAGTGCGGAAAAAAAAGAGGAATTCTTCACCTTAACGCACGATTAGCGAGTTTGTTTACAAAACCAATTTGCTGTTTGTTTAATTAAAGTAACTGTTTATATCGAGTTTTTAGTGAAAAGCAATGATTGATTTATGTCATTATGACGAAAATGAGGAGAATAATAATACGCCTTCTGAAATAATTAATTCGGCATAAATACAACTAATGAATTAATGCCATCTTAATCAAAAGAGAAATCGAACTTACAAAGAGGAAGTTTATTATTTTTTTTCTGTATACCTATATTATTAAAATCCACAATCTTAGATAAAGTACGGTACGCAACTCGTGTGAAAACGGCATTTTGCATTTTGTGGTTTTAAATTACTCTCGCTGTCGCTCGGGTGCAAATCCACACTCGCATTTGTCAGAATGTGTAAGAAAGATAAACATACACCTTTTTTCAGGAATATTCTGGTATCTCTACTCCACTTGTATGGTCATCTACCACTTGTATGTTGAAGATAATCATTATTTTCTTCTGATAAAGAATTGGTAAATGTTGATCGGAATAGGCGAGAATTTTTCTCCATTATATAAATCACACGAAGAGTTCTTTCCTTTTCAAGTATTATCGATGGTCCAATTACAATTAAAGATAAGAGGAAAAGAGGAATTTTCAAGATGTCTGATCTTGAAGAATGTGGATGAAATGTGGATGGGTTTTAGTGTAGTTTTTCCAAGACTATGTGTTATCTCTAAACGTTAGAATTGTCTTCTGCAGAGAACAGCAGTTTGTCTTGAAGACTGAGGATGATACTCCATGATATTTCGGGTGTAGGTGTTTGTGACGGTAGTTAATCTCACTTCAAGTCAAGTGGTTATGGAAGCATTTAGAAGGTTATTATAATCCCCTTACTCTCTTAAACCTCGTTCTTAGAAACCATAAAGACAGTGCTAAGGTTTTTTTCTGTCTTTAAACGACCTCAAAATGCCGACATCGTTCTTTTTGCTCTATATATCTTTAGGTCTGTTTTTGCAGGGTTGTGTTCATTCCACCTGGGTAGATTTGATGTATTCTAAGATACATTAAGACAAAAATCAGTGGAAGTAAGCAATTGTGGTGTTATATCTAATGTATCCGACCCAACTTTCTTCCGTTCGCTTTTGATCGTTGTTTTTTTGTTTTGTTTTTAATTGTTCCTTTTTACGTCCCCCCCCCTTCTTTTTTTGCTTCTTCCTTTATAGAAGAGTGGTATTCCTTCTTCCACTTCCAAAAGTATTTTAGACAAAATATGTAACATCTTACCAGTAATAATATCCTTAGTCTAATCTGTTAGGAAAGGGATATTGTCAATTCTATATAACATAAGAGTGGTATTTCAACGTAACAAATTATACCAAAAACTTAAAATCCAAAAAATTAAAGTTGAACTACAAAAAAAATCAAGCCATTACTTTTCTCAAAATTAATAATTGCAAGATAAAAATAACTTTTTATATACCTACTACATTTTTAAATTTTCTTAAACGGTGCCATCGATATATTTGAAATAATATAATCGATATGTTTTCTGTTTTGCTGTCATTTAATGTTTATCTCTTAAGCCTCGTCCAGACTGCCGAACCGAACAGAGCTAACGAGCCAAACATTGGTCTCTGCGCATGCCCAGTCTAAAGTGCGCCTGCGCGTCTCACTATGGGCATGCGCAGAGACCAATGTTTGGCTCGTTTTGCTCTGTTCGGTTCGGCAGTCTGGACGAGGCTTTAGACCATGTATATACCTAGACACGCCATTCCCTTTATCTGCCTTATACAACCCTGAGACCAACATGTTTTGACAGCTTTGGCCGGTGGTGACGTCACTCGGAGTCCTGCTACTGTCAACATCAGAGTTTTGTTTGGTACGCTTGTTTTTTAAAAAATTAATTTTTATGTTTTTGGTAGTATTCATACTACGGAAAGATTAAATTTTAATTTAAATCAAATTATAATTATTTTTAACTACGAGAAACATACAGAGAAAAAAATAGACTACAGCACTGGGATTTGAACCACAGGCCTCTAAATAGTAGTTTTCTACATTTCTAACCAAAATAATTTTCTATATTTCTAAGCGAAATAAACTCCTGATGTTATTCTTAAACTCAGTGAAAATGAACTTGTATGGTAGTTTTCTGATTTGTTTTACTTATTTTTGACATCATGAAATAAATGTTCTTGTATTTTATTTTGTAATAATTAATAAAGATTTAAATTTTTAACAATTTAAGTGTACACCGAACACTTGTGTTTTTTCAAGGTATATGATGTATTGATGGCTTGTAAGGTGTAATTAAATAAAGAAAAACCCGGTCTCATTCATATGAAACGTTCGNAAACAAATAAAATAACTTGCGGATTTTTTCGGAACTAACTTTTCATTCAGCAAATTTAAAACGAATAATTTTGTTCTACATAATTTGAAAACGAATTAAATTCTGCTGAAAAATGACTAAAAGTATTAAAATAATGCATTGTCATTGTGTTCTGAAAGTTTCAAATGTCTAGCTACTCGGGATGTTAGTTAAAATTCGATTGCAAGATTTGTACCGGACAAACAAACAAACACAAGAAACCAAGTTAATAAAAACGTAGTAAAAAATATTACATTCCCACTAAAATTCGTAAAATAAATTAATTACTTCCCTTAGCCTCAAATAAAAAAATCTGGAGACTACTCACCAACAGAATCCCCATTATAGCCAATCACTAAAAAGCTCCAATCCTTTAAAAAATATCAAAAATTTAAAAAAATAAAAAAATAAAATAAAACCACTCAAAATAACATTATAGCTCCGGTAAACTACTAGGACATGCACATTTATAGAGTGTTAAGATGTAGCAAGCCTAAAATTTACTCATATCAGCTGCCTTAATTGCTAAACAAAGTCCACTTATTAGGGAAAATAATTACATAAGATTTGTAGCGCTGAAGATTTACACCCGTCTGTATTATTTTTAGTAATCATGTTTTAAATAATTTCTAGACATTGATGGTCTTTAAAACGTTAAAATTTTTATTGTAATTTCAAATGTTGAATGCTAATAAGTTGCAAAATAAATAAATATGAAAATAAGTATATAAAAAAAAAAACAACTTATAATTTCACAAAATTCATCTTCGTGATATTTTAAAACAGAAGGTTTCAGGTATTAATGAGAATGCCTGGCTTTCCAATTTGGCATTTGTTACTATTACGCATGGGAAAAGTGCCTCCCCTCCCTCCCCTTGGGACCAAGGGTCCAGTTACATGCCAAACTAATTGGAGTGATGTGGTTTTGACGCCTGGATATTTCGGTCTAATCATAACCACGTAGAATCATATCAATCAAAAATGAAACCTAGAACTCCCGTATGTATGTGCTTGGAAACACGAAATGAGAAATTTTCCTAAAACTCTCATTGTACCCAACTCTCCTCCCATTATACTCTATTTAAATAATACAGTCCTCCTATACTAGTATTACCCTACTCTAACGTATTACAATATTAAATAACTCGTTCCTAAAATTCAAAGTTTTGAAGGTGAAATGAATGTCAGGCAACCAAAACCTAAATATCTCTATCTCTACCAGTTACATATAAAGCACAACTCCACAACAATTTTTGTTTTACTACGTACACGGACTTTCCTAAAAGTTTTAAAACATATTATATGTAGTAACAAATTTTTATAAAAAATAATAATCTATAAATAACACAGTTGTTAAGAGTTCAAATCATAATACTTAACAGTATCTACAACCACATATCACATTTGCCATTAACTAATCGAAGTGGTAGAAATGTTCCTACTCTAAAAATAAAATAATAATTGTACACCTGATTTTATATTATTAGACGCTTCATACGTTCCATTGAACGTAGCACATTTGCTTCTGCCTATAAAAAAAAAATGGCATGACAAATGCCAAAAGTTGTTACTGAACAATGGCTTTACATCACAATAAAGAGAAAAACGTTCAAATAGCCCCTACCCCAAAAAAACACTATATATATATATATAAAT
>KZ652060.1:135971-152743 GCA_001010745.2 Gerris buenoi
TAGGAAAATAAATTCTGAAGATGTTGTTATGTATATTTTATATTATAAGTGAAAATAGTTAATAAAAAAAAGTTTAAAAATAAAACATAATGTGTTAAAAAATCTAAACCTTCACAAATATATGTAAACATTATTAATTAATTTATTTTTTTATGCATTTATTATCGTTTTATTTTATTTTTATTAGTATATTATAGTTATCGATCTATTTATGTATTTATTTATTAATAATTGTCATTCAATATAAAGTAAGTTATGATTTGGTTAAATTTGTTTTAGCCGTAAGCCGTAAAGTAACAAATTAAAACAATTAACAACAAATTAACAAATTAAGTAAACAAATATAATAAAACTTCCATCGTTTCTCTTCTTACGAAGTTTCTACACTATGTATTTTACTTATATTAATAATAATTCGTACTAGTATAATTTTAATTTAGAAGAAAAGTATTCAAGAGAAGATTATTTTTATTTCACGTAAAAAGGTTAAATAAAAATATAATAATTTTAATAGTAACGTATGTTTTGGTTTTTTAAACATTTATTTAACATTATATGGGGTCTGAGGGGCCAATTAACGTAAAAAAGTCACTTAATTTGATAAAAACTAATAAAAAGTTAGTTTAATTGTATAGAAGTTATAAGAAATGGTCGAGCTTGGGACGCCGAATGACGTCACACCCGAGCGTTTTACGAAGATTGTCGATGAAACCCGAACCCTCGGTTCTTAGGGAATGAGCCCACCTCTCTATTACCATCTTGACCCTTTTTACGTGAGACTTCACGCCTTACCAATTTATTTATTTATATTTAATATTGACAGTTTCAGATGTCTGGGCTAATGACCTACAGTTCCTATGTAAGAAAGTTATGGAATATAAAACTTCAGGGAATCTATACCATCACCTATCATCGTAGATGCACTAGATTTCCAGTGCGCCAAAATCATCTACAGCCACCATATACTTGATACTAATTGCTCGAACGTAAGTAATTTTAGTACTTCTTTATTAAAGTATATTACAACTAATTTATATACAAATACACCCTATATAACAACTGGTCCAATGTACATTAGGACAAAGGAACACATGTGTGGTCCACATATGTGTATAAAAATGTGATAATGTCCCGTAGTCTAATTAACTATTTAGTCAAATTAAGGATTATTAAATATACTCTATTGTTATAGGTTTTTTTTTATAAGATTTTTCTTACACATGGTAAGACTCAATGTTAAAATAGCGTAATAAAACTGTCCCAGGAGTCATAATGTCTTGCGTCTTGGGGAGACAAACACAAAAACATTTGTTGGGCGGACTATTGTTCAGAGGTAAGGGGGGTGCTAAAGTAAATAAGCGCCGCCGTGAGTATTGTATCATTTTTTATCTTTTTACTACTTATGATCATATCTTTATAATAATTGTCAGTAAGTTTTATGTTTCGTTTTTGGAAATCTATAAGAGAACTAAATCCCAAACATTGAAATGTTTGGGATTTAGTTAGACGCCAATAACTTTAGTATTTCTCATTCTAGATTCATTTTAACTATTGCTTCCAAGTTTAACTTGATATTTAAGTTTGATAATTTCCTCGGTTAATTGTGCGCATACTAAACAATCAACTTATAAAACTAATCGATAACTTATTAAATTTGATCGAACCGTTCCTTGCTAAACAAGAAAGTGAGTCGATTTATTTACATTTCATTAATTTCGTGCAATCATGTTTACCCTCACATTAATTGCTTTATATCGTGTCTCGTCTTTAAGATTGTTTACATATAATTTACATAAGTTTTGTACTACGATGGTTGCTTGTTAACTGTATTATTAAATGTGAATAATTTTCCTCTTATATTAGATTTTAGGTTAAGGGAAAGTATTTTCACCAGTACATGCTAGCATGCTTAACCGTATTACCTTTTCATTACGGTCTGACGGTTTTTATAAGCATGTTTATAAGAGCTTTCGAGGGTATAATTACTGAATTCTAACGTTCGCTCGTGTATGTCACCATAGTATCTTTATAACTACCTCTTCGATCCGTCTCATTCTAGAAACCCTTCTAGACGTCGGACGTTTACCCGAAAAAAGATGTTTACGCTGTTCTCCACTATAATAATAAGTCCTTCTCGGCTTAGTTTTATAAAAGGAGCTTTACACTTCGCCTCTTGTTAACCGTTCTAAGCTCATTTCAAGTACCCTATTAAAATAAAGTACTCTCCGACACTGCCCGTCCTTCTAAAACGGTTTTTTCGACCTTTAACCATGTTTTTTTGACGTCTCGTCATTTGCAGTGAAATTTGTTTACGCTTGGTCTGGTTTTTATTTGACGCTTCGTTTCCCTCTATGTTATGGCTTTTGATCCCTTTAAATGAGAAAGTGAGGTCATTGTTACAAAAAGTTAGGCTTCGAACATTGTCTCAAACTTTTTCTTTTATGCTTTTATTTATTTTCAAAATGAAAATAATAGGGTCGAGGATATAATCGTAAAAAATTATTCAAAAGTCTTTAAATTATTAGAGTCCGTAGGCAAAAGCCAAGGACCCTTATATTTTCGCGCGTGTGTCTGTCTGTCTGTCCGTCCGTCGCATGCCTCTCAAAAAAATAATTAGGGTAAAAAAACTTAAGGGTTAATTTTTTTTTTTTCGACATCGTGAGGGGTATCATATTGAAGGGTACGTCGAGCTGATTACAAAAATATATATACTTCTTTGGTTATAACTTTGATAGGGCGAGCGTAAGCACGTTTGAAGTGGGTGTTAAACGTGTCCCCCCCCCCCTCTATCTCGCTTATGTGAAGTGCAAAAAATCTGAAAAAATTCCTGAGCATTCTTCGACCAAAAGTAAAGATACCAAAAGTAAAGGTTTTTGGAAATTTCGAAAAAAATATTATTTTATTTTTTATTGACAAATAGTTATTAATGTAACTAGGCAGCACAATGGAATTTTTCTGACGAATGATTAAGTTAGCCAAATAAACAATACAGTGTTGCCTACTGACCCTCGTTGTGTGCTGGCTAGCATACACTTGACCTGTTTATTATTATAATACTTTTTTGTATTTTTCCTTATTATTATTGCTGGACTGGGCTTATTATATAAATTCTGATTTTTGTAAATCATAGTTTAAAACTTAATTTTAGATTTATGTTTATTGCATATCAACTTTTTCTACTTAGTGCTTACTTAATTTAATTTATAGAAGAGGAACGTGTTTTTACCTGTGAGTATAAAAAACAAAAAACTTTTTTACTGTGATGAATTAACAGGTTTTAAGGTCTCCTGAGTCGAAAAAATACTTCCGTTTATGAATGTTTTGTAAGATTTAATTATTTTAAGATATTTTATTTAAATTAATAAATTAAATAAGTTTTAATTGATAAAATAGTTTATTGGTTTCACAACGGGATTTTATTTTTAGGTAATTTTTAAAAAAGTGACTCTTTCTCTGTCCGAGAGTTAAAAAAATGTATTACTTGCACTCCTCATAATTAAAAAATCTAAAACCCCACAAACAGTTTTCTTAAATGAAATTCGTAAATTTGGTGTACAGATTCTCGAATAACCTTCTTAGGGAGAAGAAAATAAATATGTAAGAGAGTTTTAGCCAAATTAACGTAATATTATGACTATACAGGGTGGCACTAAAGTATGGAATCCCCCGAATAACTCGTCAGAAATGCATTTTTTTGAAAAAAGTTAAATACAAAAGTTTTAGGATTTTTCCTTAGCTATTCAATGGTGACGTTGGATTCGACCTTAAACTTGCCCTTCAGGGTCATTTGAAGGTCAACTTTGTTATTTTAAATGGGAACCCCCATTTTTTATTGCAGATTTGAAAAGAGCAGGGAATTTTATGAAAAATATGACCTTGACCATGTCCTTGAGCATGCCCTTTAAGGTCATTCTAAGGTCAACATTTTTTTTCCAATGGGAAACCCTAATTTGTATTGTGGATTGCAAAATAATCAAATTTTTCCCTTTAACAGTAGGCTTGACCATAGCCTATACAACGCCCTTGACCATGACCTTTAATTTATTCTATTTTTTTTTCTTGAAGGTCGACCACATCCTTGACTATTACCAGAAATAAGAACATGAAGAAAAAAAAATGAATAAAAGTACTAAAAACCAATATATTAATAAAAAAAGGGGAGGGGGAAGGGTTGAAATGACCTTAAATATTCAGGGGTTTCCATACTTTTGTGCCACCCTGTATACTATGGAATAATAATAAAGAAAAACAATAAAATTAATTTAATGGCAAACTAATCCTCTTGGGCAAATGATCTGACTTTTTTTGATCTGACTCTCAGTTGGTAACATGATTTTTTTCGCCACTCTTGGTAATATCCGTCTGATAGACGGATGCAATGTAATTGTTTTCTAATCTCTTAAAAATGAAAGCAATTGCATTCTCAGACTACTGTTAAATATTTTTTGTTTTAAAATTTTGAAATATGCCTAAAATATGGGAGGCAACCATATTTTTAGAGATGTAGTATATTTCTTTAGACAGTAAAGATTCTAAGGGTATACAAAATGATTAGAATTATAGCAAGCAATTTCTTTCATTAAAACATTAAAATGTACATTAAATTTAAGATTAATAGTATTATCACAAAATATTAATTAAAAATATAATATAAAATATTATGTAGTCAAACTTATCCGGGAAAAATATTAACCTAATAAAATTTACATTTAGGTAATACCTAATAGGCATACGTGTAATTTACGTATATATTACGTGTATAAAAATTTTATGTACGTATGTGTATATACACAGAACTTATAGTAATACGTTCTGAGGCAAGTTTGGAAGTATATCCGTATCAAAGACGGGTATGTTTTCATACACATACAGTAATATCCGTCTAATAGACGGGATGAATTTACTTAAAACAAAAAAAAAACTAAATAAAAATAAAAATACTGTACTGCGCGCATGTCAAAAACAAAATAGGAGCACTTTCTAGGTTGACATTCAAGGTTTGAATGAAGCATATCTCGGAGCATAGACCCGCTCGCGCAATTACCAACGCACACAAGCGCCAAAATACAAATCCTATCCTTCTAGGAGACGGATGTTACCAACTAAGGGTTAAGAACATTTAATTTATTTTTTTATTATTCATTTAATAACATGTTTTGGAGTTGTTTTTGGTTCTACGTGTAAGTATGAAGCAGCATTAGTCGTATCTGTCCATTTCTTACCAAATATTATGTAATATACGTTGTGGCAAAAATAATTTTTTTTTTAAATCTAGGTATTATGTAGTTTATAGTTTCTGAAACACTGGATAACATCTGCATATATCAATAAAAAATGTTGATGAAATTTTTAATAATATCAATACTTAATAATAAAATTAAGTAGAATGTTGGATATATGTTAGAATTGAAATCAATATCGTTTTTCTAGTTTCTCACACATGATATTTTCTTAATAATATGTTTTTCAAATTCAGTTTAAATGTTTTGTCTTTTTTATTTATTTTACCCAAGTGACCCTGTGAAGGCAGATGTTTTTATGATTAGAGTGAGATGTGTAAGGCTATAAAACACTCAAAGTTAAACAAAGAAAGACAAAATGAGTAAAGACTAGGTTAAAAGGATTCTAGGAATATGAGACAAATCTTGGAAACAAATACAAGAAACAAACCGGAAGCAGTTTCGTTCGTTATGGAGTTTAGCACCTGACACCTGCTACCAGTTTTTTTTTTGTTAAATTCACAAGAAATATTCACTCACGTTACTTCTACTCAGATAAAAAAATCTTATTTATTACTTAGTTTTGTTTACTCTCTCTCTCTCTTTTTACTGGTCTTATATTACTTTGCTTTGTAAGTTTCATCGCATCGCACATATTTCCGTTTCCCCAATTTTGAACCACTTATCGTCATTCAATCTTCCCCAAATTTTGCACCTAGATACGACTAAGGTGAAGAATACAGAAACCAACCCCCCCCCCCCCAAAAAAAGTTGTAAATAAGACCAGATTTGAAAAATGGCATTATTATATTAGTTATTCTCCTCAAATTAATCCTCAAATCTAGAAATATTATTAATTTAACTTTCTTCGTATTTTAGTTTTTAGGGTTTCCTAGATCCTTCTTGAAACCGTTATATGCCGAGGGTAATGTGTCTGTCCGTCCTTCTATCTTCGGTGCATATCTCCCAAACCATTTAAGGTAGTAAAAGTTAAAATTGTAATCACGGCCGCAACTTTTTGACCGACACATAGAAAAAATATTAAGAAGATAAAAAATTAATATGCGCAATTCGCAAAAAATGTATTTTAACTATTTTCTTATAGAGCAAGATGGAGAAATAAAAATGTGTTAATTCATAATATAATAACGTATCTGCTTAGTAATAATCTACGAAACCCTGAAAAGCACTTGGCATGCAAGTACTTCCTTGTGATTATTTTAATTAATTATTATCTCGGTGATATATTGTTACGATAGCACAATATAACATTTCGAGAATATAAAAAATCAACTCATTTTGAAACGTTTGATTCAAAATAAGTTTTTTTTTTTTTTTTTTTTTTTTTTTTCAATATGTTAGTTATTTGCGTAGAGTTGTAAAGAATTGTAAGTGTCTCTCTCATGGTTGTCTGTATGACTGTAGCCCCCTGCTTTTTTGAACAGGGTTCTTAGACTAGAAATATCAATAAAATAACTAAACCTCCTAAAAACTCCAAAATAAAAGCCAATACAGATAATGAAGATAATGATTGATAATCATTATACTTTGATTTTATTAGAATCTGTCAAAAAACAAGTTTTAATGAAATTTCCTTTTTAGATTTTTAAAATCCAAAATGGTGGAATGCTGTAGGTTTGTTGTTCTCTTCTGAAATCTCAGCCGTTGGGTAAAATTACGAAACCTACACAATTGTAATACAATGGGGTTAATTACCACAATAATATTATGTTGGTTATGGGTCATCCTCAAATAAACTGTCACTTAGCTCTTAGCTCTCATGAAATTTCTATTCTAGACGAGTTGGTAGACCGAAAATCAGTTGATGTAAGTTTGTACTTTGACAGGTAACCACGTTGATTTTTAGTAATATTTGAATAACTAACCTATCGAATGTAAAAATATCATCGACTTGATTTTTGGTCTACTAACTAAGTCTGTACTCAGGATCATGAAAATCACATTGTCCACACATAATTGGTGAGATATATGACCGTTCTCTGACGGTTTGTTTTTTCCAAACGCCTACTGCCAACCTATGTCCCGCAGACGAACTTAGCCGACCACATATTCTTAAAAGGCGCTAAACGATTTACTTGTATACCAAATTCTAGCTTGAAGTTAGTCAGACACTTTTTTGCACGCTATCTCCTGGGCTAAAAGTTATTTCATTTTTTTTTCAACCTATCAAGCAGTATTCAGTTCACCTCGAAGCAGTGTAAAAGTTGAGCCATTGTTTTAAAAAATGAAACAGTTTAAAAAATGTTAAACTTTACTAAAAATAAAAATAAACATCAGGTTTATAAATAAAAAATAAATAAAATATCCGGATTGTAAAATTCAACATTAAAGCAAAGGTTCCTAACTTTAATATAATTTATAATAGATGCCGTAATAAGGCGCAATTATTTCTGAGATACTTTTTTGCAGGAGGAGGAAAAAGTGTTTGTCCTGAATTCATCAAAATGTCAGTCACGCGAGTTGTGGTTTGGATAGAGGTGAAGGGCTCTTTGTGCTTATCAGTAGGAAGAGAGGGGGCAAGAAAGAAACCTGTGTAAAGCTTCGAGCACCGGTGACGGAAGAATTCTTCTCATTTTGACAGGCTGTTCCTGGGCACCATGGAGAGTAGGAGTTAACTGTAGGTCACGCGTGTTATGTGAAATTTTACTTATTTAAAAATAACCTTTTTGGATCAGTTTCATGTAACTTTTGCATGGCTAGTCAACGTACTTTTGTCTAATTTTCTGTAAGTACACACATACCTTCGTCAAAAATTCTTACATGCAGTTAAAATGTTTAACAAGTTATAGTCACGCGAGTTATACGGTTTGCATTGTAACTTGTGTATCAATCAATAGTAATAACTATTTGATGAAGTAATAACACGTATTAATATTAACGAACGTAAGTGTACCTACAGAAAACCAGATAACAGTACGTTAACTAGGCAACATGCAACTACTCATGCATGGTATTGGCAGAAAATTACGCGGGAGTATTTAAAAAAAAAATAGTTTTTTAGCCCGTAACTTGCTTGAAACCAAAGCAAAACTGTTGAATATTTGAAAATTCGTAGAAAAATACACAAGTTGTCAAACTCACAAACCATTTCTCAATGTGCACTTGGGAAATACTGACATTTTACAACACTTATACAGAAACCAGTGCTAGTTTCCGTCAACTTGGATTTTCCGTTTCCTTCACTTCCCAGATATCGAACTTTATTATTTTTAAGCTCAATTATGATAAAGTTAGTCAATATCTTTTGAATTGTTAGTTTTATCTAATTATTTATTTTATTGATTTCAAAATCATAATTTAGTTCTTTTGTCTCCAAACCGTTTAGGAACGAAGTGAGTTTACCGTTTACAAAGATGTGATTGCTAAATCGTGGTTTTAAAGTAAAATTTATTGGAGTACCTAGTTTTTTATTATGATGCTAGTTTGGCGCTTTGTTTTATCACAAATAATATTGTTATCAAATTATGATGATCTCACATTTAGTACCTACACGTTTATGTTTATAGTAGTACATCCTGCTTTTATGTGAAAAATAATTTTTAAGGTATACGAGTATAATTATAATGTTTACGCTCCGCTCCGATCCAGTCCCATCGTCTCTCCAAGCTGTCCATGCAGGTTATTACCTAATATGACTGATTTTTCTTGCTTATAATAATGTAGAATTAGCAAGTTCCCTCTTTATTGTTTTAGTCTTTAAAAAGCTTTGACACATTGTTAAATTTAATTGTATACATAGGAAATCTTATCTATCCAGAAGGAAATGACATAATCATACCGTTACAATAAAAGTAATGGAGGTTTCTTTAGATTACCTACATTCAAACACACTACAATTAAAGATGAAATCTAGACCGTCTAGTTACACTTAATCCGTAGCATTTCCAACATCTAAATGGTTATGACATGTGTCTGGTGGAAACTGGTGGCTAGAATTGTAACGATTAAAACCCTCGAAGCAATCTCCATGTGTACACACATCTGTACAATTACTTAGAATTAAATAGAACATTCTTATATGGCTTTATTAGTTTAAATGTTCTAATCATTGGTTAGCATTATTGGTTATAGCGGTAAACGGATATTATGGTAAGACTATTTTACTATATACCAGCCTTGTAGACTACAACACATTATATTTCTCAACAATCTAATGATTGTATTTGACTAACAACTTTGATAGAAAATTAGAATTGAATTGGCAAATAACATCTGATGCTTTAATTGTATCTGTTTGTTGCGCTTTCGTAGCACTTAAAAAGAGACACTAATATATTAAGCATATCAGTTACGTAAAAATATTGTGGAGGTTATATTGGGCATAAAATTAAGCTTCCATCAAAGACTATAATACATCCTGGAATTCTTTTATCGGATTCGTTATCGCGAAACATCGAGTTAGTAATTCCCATTTTGGACGGGATTCAAAAATTTTATCCTGTGACATGCCATTTTCAAAATTCATCATCGTAGACTCCGTAAAAATTATTCCAGTTTGTACAAAGATTCTGCAGCAACCAAAATAGAAGTAAACTTTCTTTATGCTACATGATATTCAAGTTTTTAACACACACTAAATTTAACATAATTTTACTTCCGAGCTTGCCAAATGTTACGGAAGTATTGGGGATTATCTGAAGAACGAAACTTTCTTTTTTTATATCAAAAATCCGTTCCAGATATCAGGGGACATTTTTTGTCATGTATATATTGGTCAGATTTTATTTGCAAACTACCATAAATCAAAAATCATTCATTAGATTCAATCGTTTGTGCTTATTACTTTCTATATTGTGTTTTTTTTTTTTTTTTTTTTTTTTTTTTTTTTACTTTTGCTCACTATCTATAGTAGGAAAAATATTTTTTTCACCAAAAAATTTGTTTTCTGGATTTCAACGGAATTATCCGTTTTGGGTGTTTTTAAGACCTCCTGAGTGGATTTCAGCATAACGTCTGTATGTATGTGTGTGCGCTATCGTCGTAGCGCCCAAGGTATTTAACCTAGAGAGTTGAAACATGGCAGAAAAAAACAATCCTTACCTGTACTGGTGCCGCCCGGAAAATCACCGCCATCTTGAACCCAGTTTTCTGAGTCTGCCAAAATTTAAAAAAATCGTAATAAATCGAAAATGGCTCTGATCGAGTTGAAATTTGGCACGAATGTATCTCTCTGTATCACAAACAAGCCCATCAAATTTAATTTTGATATTAGCCACCATTTTGAAATTATCAATTTTTAACGGTTAATAATACTGAAAGTATGAATAAGTATTTGACATATAGTATATCGTTGGAACCGGAATAAATTAAGGAACAAATATAAAAAAACCCCGATGAAATTCCATTTATTAGTTTAATAGTTATAAGCGAATATAATTATTTATTAGTACGATAATTTTGATGACGTCAAAGTTTGTTTACATCTTTCAATATACCGCCAAACTTTAAATAATTAAATAAAATATAGGGTGGTCCAACTAAAACGCACGATGTTAATTGTAAATAAAACCTACAGTTTTCAGAGAATTATCTTAATATTTTTTATTATGATAGAAGGATCTATGACAGTTATGTGTGAAACACAATATTGGCCAAATGCTCGCCGAAACAATGACTCTTTTGCACGAGAAATACAATGGCGATGTTAATTGGCCGCTACTATCATGTTATTTGACAACGTTGGACTTCTTTCTTTGGGGATATTTGAAAGGAAAAGTGTACATCAATAAGCCAACAACAATTCAAGAGCTAATAATGAGATACTTCGGCGCATTTACGCAGTGGCGGCGGTAAAATATTGGGGCCCCCCTGCAAACTTGCAGTGGGGGCCCTCTATTTCCCTTCAAGGGGCGCCCAGATCCCCGGGTCCGCCCCGCGTCGCGGGTTGTGCGGGGTCCTTGTCGCCGGCACTGCATTTACGACATTGAACCTCAATTATGTCTCAGGGTCATTGAAAATATGGACCATCGGATAGAGGTGTGCCACCGAAGCCGTGGCGAGCATTTGGCGGATATTTTGTTTTACTCATAAATTGTCATAGATCCTTCTATCATTATAAAAAATATGAAGATAATTCTCTGAAAACTTTTTGTTTTATTTACAACTAGCTGGATACCCGTGCTTCGCTACGGAGTGTTTTTAAATTTGATAAGTTTATAAACTACCAGGAAAGCATACAAATTATTTGACTATGCGAGAATATCTAGATTCTATCCCTCCTAGTTATATCCCCCACCTCTATGATAAGATCATTTGCGAATATCCTAAATTTACCCCCCTCCTAAGTGAAAATATGGCAAAACTGTACATAACAACAATTACTGTACTCTTAAAGAGCATTTCAACGATATGCATCATGAAGATAAAGGGTATTCATTACTTGTACCCCATACCCCTTTGAACCAAAATTTATAGTTCGAAAATTCATGTAAGCAGTTACCTTCCCCTTGCTTTGAAGGTCAAGTGTGCAAATTCTCATCGAGATCGGAATAAATTTAACTGTAAATTTGTAAATTTGTATAAAAGAACATGCATATGTACCCACACATGTTGACTTTTATATACATATATAGATATAGATATAAATTTCCATTTTACCTCTCCCCCTTCTAAATGAAAATATGACAAAACTGTACTTTAGAACAATTACTTTTCCCTTAAACAGCTTTTCAACGATTTGTATCATGAAGGGTATCCTTTACTTTGTCATTTGTACCCCTTGCACACAACAACAATTACTGTACTCTTAAAGAGCATTTCAACGATATGCATCATGAAGATGAAGGGTATTCTTTACTTGAACCCCTTACCCCTATGTACCAAAATTTTAATTTCGTAATCTCATGTAGGCAGTGACCTTCACCTTGTTTTGAAGAAAAAGTGTGTAAATATTCATCAAATTAGGATAAAAGACATACCCTCATACGGATACACTTTTTTTTATATAAGATATAGCAATATTTTTCAATTTTACCCCCCTCCTAAGTAAAAATATGATAAAACTGTACATAAACACAATTACTGTCCTCTTAAAGAGCTTTTCAACGATATGCATCATGAAGGATGTTCATTACTTTAACATTTGTACTCCGTACCCCAGTGTACCAAAATTAAAATTTTGAATATTCATGTAGACAGTGATTTTCCCCTTGCTTTAAAGGTCAAGTGTGCAAATTTTCATCAAGATCGGACTAAAACTGTAGATTTGTATAAAAAACATGCACACATGTTGACTTTTATATATGTATAGCCGCCATCTTGAATCAAAATGCCCGATTGATAAACCATTTATCAAAAGTTACTAATTTCATAAAAGGAAGTTAATTTCTAAATTTCAAGTGTCTAGTGCAATTATTTCCTGAGATATAGCCTTGCCGAATTTTGCATATAAATGGCCGCCATCTTGAATCAAGATGGCGGATTTTAAAAACATTTCTTAGCGAGCACCTAGGAGGTAAGGGGAACACACCTACAAAATTTCATAGTCATAGGTCCAGTGGTTTCCGAGATATCGTGATGTGTCAGTGAGTGGTATTTGGATTTTATATATATAGATTAACATCGTGCGTTTTAGTTGGACCACCCTTAATTAAAAATAAGTTTTTTTTGAAGAATTATAAAAAATCAGTTAGTTCAGAACGGTCACCCATCCAAGTACTGACCACGTCCAATGCTGCTTCTTCCTGCAGCGAAGCAGCAGGAGAGGCCACTTTAGTGGCCTCTGATCTGAAGTAAGGAAAAGTTCCCTACCCGATTTTTTTTTTCCCATTACCATTTATACCTCTAAAATTATTCGTCTAATTTGAAAGAAATTCGGATATCATTAAAAATATAGCCCGCAGATGGTCCCATATTAATTTTTTTATACGTGATTTACATTTTTAACCGTCTGGACACATTTAATATTTAATAATGATAAAGGGGGATACCACTGATAATAGAAACTGTTTCAAACTATCACTTTTTCAATTTCTATATTATGACCATTCGTCCAATAGCAGAAGTGGGGAAGCTGTTTGCTATCCTAATTGGCACACTATTTGATGTTATAATGGATTCTGTATAATTATATTTGCACCCTCTCAGTTGATGCTAAGGTCACCTGGGTGAAAGCTCTGATAAATTTTCATCTCTAAAACTCAGGATTTCAGAATATTAGGTAGTTAAGATCACTAAATTTCCTTCTATATTTCATAAGTTTTTTAAAATATTTCGTTGGGTAAATGTAACTTGTGGATTAAATAAATTGAGAGACTGGAAGTATTTGTATCGGGATATAGCTAGGTACGTAAAAATTAAATTAGAAACCTAGAAAAGAGTGTTGGCTATCATTCTTAGAATTTTGTACAGAAGGGACTGTACTATAGGATTATACACGCTTGGTGCAACCCATAGTTCACAAACTGAACCTAGTATGGCCGGGCTTAATTATGGTGTTACAGAGGAGTAATTTGTTAATTGTGTTGAGGTTAGATGTGTGGTGTCGATGTGTATTAAAGTTTTTAGCGTCAACGGTTGCTCTCTTGTCGTTTAAGTTTTGAATACTGTCAAATCAAAATAAATAAGGAATATTGATTCAGATTTGAAGCAACCTAATTTATTTTCGTTAATTATTTCATGAAAGATAATCATCATTAGAAAAAATGGTCAACATGAATGTATTGAGTAATTTTTCCATCGGATATTTTATGGAAAAATAATATTGCTTTTTAAGTAATAATAAAAATTATTTATAAAACTTTATCTATCACTCGGATTCTTTTTTCTTTTTTTGCTACTTTATTCGGAAAGTGTAATTCTTTATAAAAAAAAAAATAGTTGAAGGAAATTGGAACATGAAGAAAATTGAAAGGGAGTTATTTTAAAATTCAATAAAGAAAAGATGCCCATTTTACTTTCCATTACCAACTAATAGGCTTTAGATGGAGGGCTGGTCCAATATCTCAGGGGGTAAATTGTCCCCCTTTTCGATTATGATTGGTAAATTGAACGAGGGGGGATATTATGGTGGGTTTCTGGGGAGGGGGGTTATCTGGAAGGGAGATGGCGGTCCTCAATATCATATCCTGATTTATTGGGTCCAGTTTCCCCCTTTAGTGAAAGGGTCCCAGATAGGCTTTCCCAGAGGGCCTTCTATTGATGCTAGTCCCCCGTTATATAGAGGGGGCTACTATCCGAAACCTCTTACTGCGTCCCACAAATAAAGCAACAATTTTCTTGATATCTATGTCTCGTAGATAAGGCCTTAGATATCATGTACTATTTCATTCTTTTTACAATTATTATGGTTGGGTCTAACTAGGTAGTAAGTCTTGGAATAAAATGAAGTCCGTTCTACTAAACAACATATAAATAAAAATATATTATTATATAATGTTATCTTTAGTAGTTTATAGAGTTTTTCCTTCTTGTTATCTCTCAGTGTTATCAGTTAAATAATCTAATAAACCATTTATTTTCTTTTTATTTGGAAGATTTAGTTTTTGTTTCCTCTTCCTTATTTTGCTTCTATTTTTTTCTTTTTTTCTTTATAGATTCTTGGTTGATTGTAAAAGGAAATGTTGCTTTTGTAATATATTATATTATATAGTGTAAAATAATATAACTATACTAAGGTTTTGAACGACCAACCAGATATGATTGTCTGATAGGTAATTAATCTATATGATTATTGTATATAAGGACGAACTATCTTACACTCAATATATTACAGTGGGACCCCGTTAATCCGGATAAATTCAGGCTGAGGGTCGTCTGGATTAGTGGTATTTCTGGCGAGGTTTTTTTAAAAAAAAAAATTTTTAAATTATATATAGATTCTGCATTTGTAGTAATAGTACATTACGCCTCGAGTGTGGAGTTTACACCCGAGCGACAGCGAGGGTAGTAAAATCCACACGAGCAATGCAAAATGCCGTTTTCGCACGAGTTGCTTACCGTACTTTATCTACGATTGTTAGATTTTAATAATAAATGCAGAAAAAAATAATAAACTTCCTGTATGTAAGCTCGTATTTCAGTATTTCTCTTTTGATAAAGATGACATCAATTCGTTAGTTGTATTTTGTGCCGAATTAATTATTTCGGAAGGCGTATTATTCTCCTCATATTCTTCATAATCACTTAAATCACTCATTGATTTTCACAAAAAAACTCGATACAAACAGTTACTTTTATTAAATAAACATCAAATTAGTTATGTTAAATGTAAACAAACTCGCTAATCGTGTGTAAAGTTGATAATTCTTCTTCTTTACGTCACTAGAGTGGAAAAAAAGAGGAATTGTTCAAAACAATGAGACACGCATGCGCAATTAATACAGGTGTGTAAAGAATCACTTTCTACGAATCTAAACAGAGATGTAATGTTTATATTACGTATCAATCGTAGATAAAGAATATAACATGGATACATTAACTTCATTAACTTACATAATTGATGTCATATTTATGTAATTTCACATGTAGAATGAACATATTATATTATAATATGTTCGATTTGTATCAGTTTCCAACATGTAGCTAGACTAAACACACAAACACACCATAAATTTACATTTTAGTGCATTTGACAAGTTGTCATTGTGCTCAGGGTCAGTGTTCTTAAGTTACGTTCTTTCAGTCACCATGAAGTCCGGATTACCGAGGGTTCCGGATTACCTTGGATCCGGATTAACGAGGTCCAACTGTAATTAGTAATTAGCTACGGAAATATTTTTGTTAGTATATCCCATCACTTATGTAAACCTTAGGTGAATTTTATACATATCTTTTATGCCTCACTTATCCAAAATTCTAACTTCTTCTAATTATGTCCCAAAATTGTCTCTGAATATATATGAATATTTTTTTTTAATACATATTTTCACTATGTTTTTATTATCTTGCTTTCTTGTCTGCTTATTTGTTTGTTTGTCCAGTACAAATCTTGCAATAGATTTTTAACTAACTTCCCGAGTAGCTAGACATTTAAAACTTTAAGAATAGCTCAGAACACGATGAAAATGCATTACTTGAATACTTTTATCCTGAATACTGAATCTTTCAGCAAAATTTATTTCGTTTTTAGCAAATTGTGCTGTATGGAAAGTTAGTTCAGAAAAAATCGGCAAGTTATTTTATTTGTTTTGGCTTGTCCTATATTTACTATCTTCATTTTGACAGGTTTCAAATTTATGATTTATGACAGAAAATTTAAAAACGTAGTATATAAAAAGTCTTTTTATCGTACAATTAATATACATAATCTTTTATAATTAGTGTTTATATATATATATATATATATATATATATATATATATAAGTGTGTGTGAACAATACATACATTGTTGTACAATCATACACTATAATATACGAGCCGATAAGCCCGTGGCAAGGGGCTTAATTTAATATTCGAAAAAAAGTAAAATTAAGTAAATTAATTTGGATCAATTAAGATAAGATGATATATCTATTTGAAGACCATAAAATCAACATTTATTTTTATTGGAATAAATGTGGCGTATGTGCTACAACTGATGGAATAAATGTGGC
>KZ652060.1:152837-164716 GCA_001010745.2 Gerris buenoi
TACAGTCTATAAGATTAGAGTTGGCACAATCAAAAGGCGGGAAAATTTTGAGGGAAACGATTTTATTGGTCCCCCATGTTGAATGCAACTTCAGAAAAAAATGCACAACTCCACCCCTGTTCCACAAAAAAAAATATAACATGGCAACACTGATTTTCCCTTTTTATAACCCCAAAACTACCTCCTCGTTTGTTGTTTCCTGCCTTCGATTGTGCCAACTCTAATCTTTTAGACTGTAATAAAATATTTGATAAAAGAAGAGAAAGGATAAGGAAAAATTTATATTAATAGTAGAAAAGAAATGGAAATTAAACAATAGGGAAATTCAAGTTGAATTTAAACGTATTTTTCTCTGATTTAAAACAACCAAAAAATAAAATAAAAGCCATTGAAGTAGGAATGAATGGTAGTCAGATAAGAAGTATCAAGATAACAATGAGACAAGGGAATCTCAGACCGCAGATAAATACCAGATAATATTTTCAAAATGGTATTAAATCTATTGTTCAATGAAAGAGATGAAAGCGAACAAGTAAAGCAAAAGACTTACTCAGTTGAAATCAGTTGATAAAGTCATTTTACTTTATTATTTCAAAACCTATTTTAATAACATTCTTAAAGAAGGGTTGCTTAAGATTTATAATACAAAATACAAAGACCTTAGTTATTGTTTTCTTCATTTCTTTTTATTGCAGAAAATTCAATTAAAATCTAGTCGAGGAATGACTTAGAATTAATACAAAAGAATGAATAATACCAATTTAGTCAGCTCATTCATTAAGTTTATAAGTACCCACTAATTTTGAATAGTTTTAATGATTTTTGATCAGAAATATCTTATATGTTTGTATTATCACTGATCTATTTTTCAAATTGTAACTTGCAATGATTGGTTTAGTTATTATAATGGATGTTTAATAATGACATTGTACATATTATGATCTCTGTTACATCGTTATAAAGTAAAACAAGGTCTCAAGAATCCCATATGGTAGATCCATCTGTACGCATGTAAACTAAAACAAATACAGATGTAAACTGACATAAAATATTGAATAAAATTCATGGTCACCTCGTTAGTTCTAAGCAACCATCGTTAATAAGGTTGTCGATATCATCTCTTTGCATCTAGTGTTAAAGACATCCTCATTATAAAGAGTGATGTTGAGAAGCCTCTCTATCTAAAAGCGGTCCTACCACATATTAATATCTAGATTAGTTATATTAATCTTAAAAGCCTATGTAATTGAATTCACTCTTCAATCTTTCAATGTAAGGTCACAAATTGCCATTTTCTTACCTGTTTCACTCTGACATTGGCTTAAGGGTTACCACTTCCGGCCCCCGACCTAGCCTTTAGCATACCGCCGGTGGGTTACCACTTCCGGCCGAAACGTACGACCATCCGCTAGTGGATTACCACTGCTAGCCTCTTGGTATCGCTAGTTGTGTTACCTCTTTCTAGCATTCCTTCTTCCCCCTTCCGTTATCCGTGTACCACGGATAACCATTTACCCGATTCCACTAAGGGGATACCACTCTTAGTCTAAACCCTTCTTAGTCTAAACCCTATATTAGTCTAAACCCTATCTTAGTCTAAACCGCGTCTTAAGTTTGCGCCGGTCAGGTTACCACTGGTGGGTAACCACTTCCAGCCCTGTCCTCAGACCACATTCCGGCATTCGGGCACCACGGATGACCCCGAGACCACTTCCACTGAGGGGTGACCACTCTCAGTCTCTTCCCCGTTACTCCACTTCCACTGAGGGGGCACCACTCTCAGTCTACTCCCCTTTGACCACTACCGCTAAGGGGGAACCACTCTTAGCCTCCTACCCCTTTTTATATTCCGCTGAGTGGTTACCACTCTCGGTCCCTCTCCCCCTTAATCCACCCCCACTGTCGGGGCACCACTGACAGCCATTAAGTCTATCTATTCCGTATATTTCTATCTCTCCCTTTATTATTATTTTGATTTTTAAAGCCAGGGAGCATGGAGTTTCTTCCTTCTCTACATAGAGGAAGTGGCGACCGTGACTACAATGGCAGCCCCTAATTTGCCCCCGGGCTGGTCGCGTCCTGACAGGCGGCGCGATCCCGGTGCCCGTGCGCCAGGTGTCAAAGTAACAGAATATTTCCGGATTTTGGGGCATTTACACTCACAAGAAGTAACTACCCTATTACCCTTTATTATATAATACTATATTATATATTATTATATAATACTATATTATATATTATTATATAATACCCGTATTACCCTTAATTCTATCTATGATGTCAAAAGAATGCTTAAATTAAAATTTAACAATGAAAGGGGGAGAGAGGGAGGGATCAGTGTAAAAACTATTTTTTTATTCTGGGAGGTAGTTCGAGATCTACATTTATTTACCATTGAAAATCTTATTTTATTGTTACTTTATAACTAATGTTAACTATTATTTATCATTAGTGCTCTGAAAGTTACTAGTCATTAATTATTGTTCTTTTTTAGAGTTTTCTGCTAATTAAAATTGACTATTGATTAGTTTCTACAGCAGAATAGTACTGTAGAAGACAATACAAGTTCTAAATGTTAAGTTATTACTTAAATGGCTGTTTTCCTCTATTTTATATTCTCCAAGTGCTGTCTGGTCCAGCTTTTCCTGATGTCCTCTTTACTTAAGTTTTTTTCATCCCACTCGGTTTCTTGAGTGAAAATTTGTTGACTATCTCAGTCGGAAGGAGTCTATAATTGGAGAGTAGAGAGAGGAAGGTCTCCTTGCCTTAATCCTCCGAGGATTTAGTTAAAATCTGTTTGGGATGAGTTGCTCCTCGATAGCGTTCACTGTAAAGAGAGGGGCGTTCTAAAGCACTAAACGCTATTAATTAAGGTCTTTGTTAGACAAGTTTACTCGGTTCATCCTCTCCCTTCTCATCGGTTCCTTTTGTTGTTTGGAAAATGAAGTTATAAGTTGTCGAGTCCCGAGCCACCTTCCCTCTTCCATACTTTTCACAGGAATCAAACTGTAAACAATAGAATTTCCCTCCTACTTTTGAAATTTAAACAGTTTTAAAGTTCTGTATTGAATTTCCCCTTTTTATTCTACTATGAAAACAATGTTTTTGTTTTATGTATATTTTTATTTCCTTTTTTAATTTGTTTATGGTAATTAAAGATATTAAATTACACTCGAACAATTTAAAAAGATATTATAAATTATCTTCATTAAAACTTTATTCATTTGAGAAATAATTTATGTAAAACATGAGTTCACTCGAGTATATTATTTTTACTAGAATTAAATAATGCTTTCTCATTCTCGTATACAAAGAGTATGTACGCTTCAATATTCCCTCAGAATATTAATCGAACTCCATTTAATCTCGCAATTTCGGATACATACCAACCATGACTATTTAACTATGCACACAATGAAAATGTTTTCAAAATATAATGATTCATTGTTCACAGTTATTGATAGTTGAAATACTTTTGAGAGGTAATTTGGCTGTAAAATATTTTATTTTATTTCTGTTTGATACAAATAAGTTTAAAAATTGTTTCAAATAAACAATTTTAATATATTTATTAAAATTAAAATACTTTTGCGTGTGAGTCAATCTAGTTCAGGCTTATCTGTCAGAACATTACTAACACAGCCTTCTCCAGTTCAAAATAGTAAATAGTATTCAAAGGCCAATTAATATGAAATATATTATTCTATAATTTAGGCAATGATGTTTGCCAATTTGTATTTTACTTAAATAAACCACATAATTTCGGTAAGAAATGTAAAGATAAAATGTAAACTGTAAAAATTGCCTTTTCACTCCCTCTATTCGAATAAATCTTTATCGACTTAATATCACATGTAGCTCATTAAAGCCTAAATTTGCTAAGTTAGTAATTGGTAATAAGATAACTTAAAATCATAAATAGAAGTTCATTATGCAATGGTATACTCTCATAACACCTGCATTATCTAATATCAAATTTAGGAAATATTATAAGATTTCTATATCTGGCATACTTGTTAGTATTGAACTATTGAACACCTGATTCATATCTTTATTAGGGGTTATATTTGTGGCAAATAAATAGATATAAATAAAATAGTAGTAATATCATCTATAGTGTAGGTTGTAGCTGACATTAATTGTGTTAGTTACATGAATGAACGAAAACCTCTAAAAAGAATTGATTTGATAAAAAGCACAGGCAAAATGTACACTGGAACTGACTAAGTGTTGTCAAATATAATATAATTAAAAATATTTAATATAATATAAATTAAGAATATTTAAATATAATTTAATTAAGAATAATATAAATTAATTAGGAAATTATTTAAAAAAGAAAAATATTCTTTTATTTCATAACTTGATACTCTTAAAGAAATAAGATTAAAAAATATCATTTGAACGATGGAAAGTTATGTTTTATGGCGATGNTTACGTCATGATGTAAAAGATTTTTTTAAATAACAAAACAAGGCATTTGTATATTAACTCAGTGAAACTGGATGAAGAATTTTTTAATTTATTTAATTTCTCATTAGGAATGGGAAGGGGATGATCCATATTGTTGCTAAGATGTCAAGTTTTTATGTTAATTAAATTATAAGAAGGTCAAGTAGATTAGTCTAATTAAAAAGGCAACAAACAACGCAGAACTTTTTCATTGTAATAAATACTTTCTTTAATTAATATCATTAATCATATAAAAACTGGCTCTTATTTCTAATTTGGTTTAGTAACAGCTGTAAATATACGAACATACTAAGTAATAATTGTTTAGATAAGACCCCTTTGGTAGTAGTCTAGTATTTCCTACTAGAACGGGTAGGATGAACAACTTGTTCCAACCTTGCAATTAGGCCCTTTTTACGCCCCGTGGTAGAGAATTCCAGCCACTTCACACATCATACATTTGTACATTGCACCGCTGAAGCGAGTATGATGTGATCAATAGTGAGCCATATAAATCAGAGCGTCACGGCGAGGAATCGAACCCCATCTCATTCCAGTCATGATTCAGTGATATCCGAGCAGACGTAATTTAACCCCCACGGCCACGCTGGCTCTTAAGTAAGAAGTAAGACCCCTTTAACTCTCTTTGGTCTCGCTTATTTGTAGCATAAAGGCACCTTTGCCTCGAAATTAACTTTAATTTTTATGTAATTGAACTCAAGAATGATTCTAACAACATGTGGTTTATTTTTTGTTATTGATCGGCTTACTTTTGTTAACATATTGGAAAAATGAGAAGTATCGCAGAATGAGCTTTAATTAGTTATTATTTAATGTATGTTGTCTTGATGTATTATGTTACAAAATGGTGGAAAAAAAATCTGACATGTTACTTTTGTGTTAGTGTAGTTACTAATGACTTTTCCAAGACTAATTGGTCATAAGCACGTTCTGCTTACATTGTTGCTTGTTACGGAAAGTACATTTCCCTTTGGAAAAGGGGATGGAAACCCTGTTCGTATACTTTTTGACAAGATGCCGGACGACAAGACAAATGATACTTGTTAGGGAGAGTATGGGCGTGCGGTTGGACTGTGGACTCCGAAGTCAACATCATTAACTCGCTAGGGTAAGGAAGTGGCCAGACCAGTTCCAGATGCCTTAGGGGCTAAGGAACAAAGATGTCCGTACAATACCCCCTTCTCGGACCCTACAACATTTCTCATCAAATCGTCCGAACTTTACCGACAGTGGCCCTCCTTGTTAGGAGAGGCAACGGACTTGTTTACTAGAGTTACCCAGAACAGTCACCAGGCGACTTTTACTGGAAATCACAGGCCACTCAGCCTCCTTTATTTCAATTCCCCATCCGTATCCTTGACTGCTTTGTTACTATTGACAAAGACACCGAATTGATAAATTGATAAAGCTCTAGCGCCTTTTTCTATCATGATACTTAGAGCTTTTGTTTAATTCTCACAGATGTCCTGCACGACACATTTTCTCAGTTTTAATCTATGTTCTCTCTCCCCTCTCTTTTGGTATCGTAATGGTTTAGTTTAATCACTTTAAGTAATTTCATTACATTATATGATATTTGTGTTTTTTAAGAGAAGTAC
This sequence comes from Gerris buenoi, assembly GCA_001010745.2. Classification (NCBI taxonomy): domain Eukaryota; kingdom Metazoa; phylum Arthropoda; class Insecta; order Hemiptera; family Gerridae; genus Gerris; species Gerris buenoi. The sequence goes on from KZ652060.1 coordinate 158,909, forward strand.
CGGTGTGGAAATCCCACACATGACTTCCATGAAATTTTGCCGTGGCAATTCGTGAGCAAAAGAGAACTCTGTATAAACTACATCGTACGAACAGCTAATATTGATTATATAGTCCAGGAGATAGCGTGCAAAAAAGTGTCTGACTAACATCAAGCTAGAATTTTGTATACAAGTCAATCTTTTAGCGCCTTTTACGAATATGTGGTCGGCTTAGTTCGTCTGCGGGACATAGCTTGGCAGTAGGCGTTTGAAAAAAAACAAACCGGTGGAGAGCGGCCATGTCTCACAAATTTTGGTGGACAGTATGATTTTCTTGACCCTGAGTACAGAATTAGTTAGTAGACCGAAAATCAAGTTGATGTTAGTTTGTCATTTGACAGGTAAGAACGTTGATTTTTAGTAATATTTGAATAACTAAACTATCAAGTGAGAACATATCATCGACTTCATTTTCGGTCTACTAACTAATTCTGTACTCAGGATCATGAAAATCATACTGTCCACCATAATTGGCAGGACATGGCCGCTCTCCACCATTTTGTTTTTTTCAAATGCCCACTGCCAAGCTATGTCCCGCAGACGAACTTAGCCGACCACATATTCTTAAAAGGCGCAAAAAGATTGACGTATGCAAAATTCTAGCTTGATGTTAGTCAGACACTTTTTCACGCTATCTCCTGGACTAATAGTTTTGCAACAAAATAATAATTATAAACACAATAAAAAACAAATGTCTCTATTTAAGGTAGAAGGGATGGTCCTACGCAAAAAGTCATAGGACCGAAGTTATAGATCTTTTAAAATCAGTTACCGCTGGTGTTATCCGCTTTTTGATACGACTTACAATTTACCCGCAATTTGGTTCCGAAGAAACCCTTAAAAAAAACTAAAATGTCAATATCTCCCAACCCGCTTGTCCGATTGTGCTAAAAAAGTATAGGTACAATCTACTACCTATATAGGACACATATATACCACAAAGGAAATTGAAATCAAATAAAGCCTACTGATGTTATCGTTGACAAACCGATTTCGTGCTTAAGTGACTGTAGCTCCGAAACGTCGTGGGCTACGATGTTGTGGTTAAGACCGTCTGTTTTGCCGACAAAAGTTCTAAAAAATGCCGCAAACCGCACATCAATACGATGTCTTGAAGCGGTGTTATAGAGGTTTAAAGTTCCGAACAGACCTACGAACGTACGTACATACATACATACGCACAGACATACATGTATATGAAACGGATTTCTATGATACCCCCGGGTTCTTAAGACCTCCCTTCATAGAGATCTCGAAATCAAGTTTTGGAGGGTATCACCATACTTCCATTTTCATGGAAGTAAAAAGGAATAAAAGAATAAACATTAATTGTTTTAAGGAAGCTTTTACTTTGCCGAATATATAATTAATTAAATTTTTCATAGTGGAACTGTCCATTAGGGTCCAGATGGTTCTATGCTGGAATTGAAATGATGATAAATAATTTTAAGAGACCCAACAAATATCTACGGCTATTTTTGGTTTCTGCTATTGTTTTTTTTTTTCCTTTTTACATTTTTTTGTTCTCACCGATTTCTTACAACTCTGGTGTTTGGAATATTGTCGTGAATATGGTTTCAGTTTCATAATATTTGAAGTCTTCTAATGTTTTAAAGAATTTTTAATACTGTCAATAACATAAACCATATCCTAAACAGTGTACTTATTGTCACTGTATATTCTTATGTATGTTAGTTATTTGAATAGGTATAACTAAAATATTCAAGAATATGCAGTGCCAATCATTATTCTTTTTTGGAGAGGGTTAACGTTATCTACAGTATTTAAGGTTCTATCAAATCTTAGGAAACATCAAATGATAGATAAGATTTGACCTTGGAGAAAAAGTTATTTGAATAGTATGAATTCTCTTGTTGCTTAAAATTATACGTAGAGTTCATACATTTTTAATCTGGTTAAATCAAAGGTGTGTGCGAATGTTCGTAACAGACTTAGCATACAATGCAGTAATTTTATTTTACCTCGCTCCTTTATATAGAGGTTTGTAAAGGGGAAGAAAGCACAAAGCTGGTGGAATTGAACTACTGAATTCTTAAAAACTGGTAGTAACGTGGAGGAATAATCAAAAAGCAAGGAAAAACTCTTATCTCGTTGCGGGTTTTCCCTCTTCTGTATTGTGGTAAATAAATGGGGGTGGAAAAACAGGAAATGGGAACTCTTGGCTGTGGGATTGGTTAAAATATAAATGTGTTGTTAAAATCCTGTAAATATTTTCTAGTGTCGAGCGTCGTAACAGACAAACCTACTTCAATTTTTCACGCTAGGTGTTTATTAAATATCGATTATCTCGACTGCTTTTAAAGATAGTGTTAAAAAATAATATATCTTTATCATAAAATTCATGAATTCACTCATCACAAATGCTGACAGATTCCTTTGGTCTGTATACAGTATTTTAGTAAACCCTCTTTTTGAAAGTCTTCAGCATTGTGTTATATTGTGACATAGCATTGTGTTGTATTTATTTTCAGCTTTTTTTTCTGATGGTGTTATGTTACTCTAACTCTTATCAATAAGTACCTACAATGGAACTATGATTAAACTTTGAAATTTAGTTCTGTGTAGTATCTAATTAATGGTAGGTGTTACCTCAAACAAATGTATTGTCAAAATTTAATTCTATACAACTGCAATGGGAATGCGGTTTTATTAAATTATAGTGGTAAAATTATGACCTGATACTTTGTAAATGTGCATGTTTAGGTTGTATGTAGAGTAGAACTACATGTATATGATCGGGTTCCTAGTTTTACTCTATGCTAAAGCTCAGACACATAGATTACTTATGGGGTAAAGCATCACTAGACCACTAGCCACCTGCCAAAGCTCTGTACTGATTGCCTGATATATTCTAGCCTTGATTTCCCAGTTATTCTCCTATCGTGATGCCTAAAGAGTCATCTATCAATTGATATCTTTAATATCAATGAAAGGGATTCCGAGTAGCCATGCTTTGCTAATGGTCGTATCTGCTCGTCCATCCATGAATTAAGGTTGAGGTCATAGGTTAGATCCACGTCATGACTTTCATGGCTCAATATCCCACCATATTCACTTCGGCGGTATATTGGTGTTTGAAGTTACTGAACTCCATACAGGGGTAGTAAACAGGGCCCTAATAAGTGTTCTAATTGCTAAGTTGGAACGGGTGGTTTGTGTTTAGATAAAAAAATCGAAAAGGGAAAAAAGGTAGCATTCTTGTACCGGTTGCTAAATTGATATAATTCACTGCGCTCCAATATTTTATTCTCTGTTGTTTTAATTTTAGTTCGTCTGCTTGTAACTAATATCAATAAAGTATCGATAGAGCTCGGTACCTTAAAGTAAGATGCATATTATTGGTTGCAACTTGCAACCTTGAAGCAAGATTCATATTATTGGTTGCATCCTTGTAATAAGATGCATTATTGGTTGCAACTTGCAACCTTGAAGCAAGATTCATATTATTGGTTGCATCCTTGTAATAAGATGCATTATTGGTTGCAACTTGCAACCTTGAAGCAAGATTCATATTATTGGTTGCATCCTTGTAATAAGATGCATTATTGGTTGCAACTTGCAACCTTGAAGCAAGATTCATATTATTGGTTGCATCCTTGTAATAAGATGCATTATTGGTTGCAACTTGCAACCTTGAAGCAAGATTCATATTATTGGTTGCATCCTTGTAATAAGATGCATTATTGGTTGCAACTTGCAACCTTGAAGCAAGATTCATATTATTGGTTGCATCCTTGTAATAAGATGCATTATTGGTTGCAACTTGCAACCTTGAAGCAAGATTCATATTATTGGTTGCATCCTTGTAATAAGATGCATTATTGGTTGCAACTTGCAACCTTGAAGCAAGATTCATATTATTGGTTGCATCCTTGTAATAAGATGCATTATTGGTTGCAACTTGCAACCTTGAAGCAAGATTCATATTATTGGTTGCATCCTTGTAATAAGATGCATTATTGGTTGCAACTTGCAACCTTGAAGCAAGATTCATATTATTGGTTGCATCCTTGTAATAAGATGCATTATTGGTTGCAACTTGCAACCTTGAAGCAAGATTCATATTATTGGTTGCATCCTTGTAATAAGATGCATTATTGGTTGCAACTTGCAACCTTGAAGCAAGATGCATTTTATTGGTCGCAACCTTGAAGTAAGATCCATATTTATGGTTGCAACTTTGAAATAAGATGCATAATATTAGTATGTGTTGTTAGCGTGTTGTAGTGTATTATTATGTGTTGTCCTACCCAAAACTCCAAAACCATCTTATAATTTTAAGTTTTTCAAAAAGTCTCTACATAATAATGAACTCCTTCCATTACCTTGGTTAACTAGAATTTTATTTAATCTATGATCCATTGTTCCGCAGTTTAGTTAAATAACCTATAATTCAGTTTTTTTACTTTTTAACGACTAGCTATGAATTTTAATAGAATACTTTTGGTCAATTAAATCGACTTTTTCCTCCTTCAATAATTCATTTAATAAGTTAGCTCATTTAAATAAGAACTGTAATTTGAATAAAGCGACGAAAGTTTTTCAAACTATTTAATCTAAAGTTTTTGAAAACCATTGTAAGGAATTAATAGTGCAACTTAACACATTAATTATACACGAAATTTGAGATTGCAAAAATTAAAATTATTTCGCACGAAAGCCCGCCCTTATTCAGACTAGTTAATGCTCAATGATTTCACTTAAAATAATTATTGTGCATGCAAGCTGAAGTAATTGATTTTTTGCTTTCTTAGATTTTTTGAAAACTTTAACGATTATGTTTAATTAACTCTAATCATGAATATTGTGACTTTAAAGTCGTACTCGTTAAGTATTATATATTGCTAAAAACAAAGACTACTGCATAATACGTTAGTTCCCTCCAGCTATTAATATAATTTATGATATTTTCCTTAGTTTCATTTTAAATTGGCTGAAGTACCCAGCGTTACCCAATTATTTAAAAATACCAAAATATTGATGAATAAAATTAAAAAGAAAACAAATAATAAATACATAAAAGTAGATTTGTATAAAAATACCTAGAAATATGGAAAGTAAATGTAGAGTGTGTCCACGTCCTGGAAATAAAATTTGTGCATCAGCCCTTCTTGGTCTTGAACACATTTTAAATAATTATCAAGAGTAAAGTACACATTGTTAAAACAATATAATAGTAATTTATGCACCTAGGTAGTATAGTAAGCCAATATTCCCTGAGCGTTGGTTCTTGAGGCAAAGCCGAAGGAACCATGGTCCCTAAGTCCCAAGGAACCATGGTCCCTAAATCCCGAGGTGAAGCTGAAGGAATCAGAGTTTTCATAATGCTAATTATCGCAAGGGGAATAATAGCACTTTACTCACGAGGTACATACAATATTTTTTCTCCAGTTGGGAGGAAATACACATTTTTGTCCATTGCATAGCTTTTATTTATTTTTATAATAAATACCAATAATTGGTTACTTATAAATACCAATAATTAGCGCACTTTTAATAGCAGAGATATAAGAGATTTAATATTAAAAACAAATAAGAATTGGAATAACAACTCAAATAGAAGGTTATTTAGAATGCAGGTTATAAACAATGGTAAAGAATTTCGAAAAAACAATGTCGCCAACCTGATTTCAACAACTTTATTACATTAGCCATTCATTCTCTACTGTTTATAAAATAATCAAGTTGTCAGTAAATACTTTTTAGCCCTAGTTTACTTTTTTGCCCTACTTCTACTTTTACTCCCTA
>KZ652060.1:180712-205602 GCA_001010745.2 Gerris buenoi
CTCTCTACACGTTTAAATTTAAATACCTTTTCTGACTTGGCAAATTCACACCCCAAAGAGGCTAAAATTAAATGCAGTGTTGTATACAAATTCGTAACCTTGTGCTGCGACGCTCAAATGAAAGAATAATATTTTTATTATTTGAATTAAGTGGTGGTGTTTGTGGTGTGAATTTGCCTAGTCAAAAAGGTATTTAAACGTGTAGAGTGATTTGGGAAGGAGAATAGAGAGAGAGAGAGAGAGAGAGATAGGAACAGACGAACATCATGTTCTTGCACTGGATAAATTAGACCTAGTGGAACTTACTCGGACAGTGGGAGACTTGACTAAACCTATGATCTCACTACTTGTTACGCGAGACTTATTTTTTACACTAGTGATTTTATTGGGATTTAATATTATTATGTATCAAAGATTTTATTTCATATATACCTACATATAGTTGCTAAGAACCCGAAAAGGTTTTTTAATTTTTAAAAGCTGTAAAAGAGCCATTTTTTTTTGCACCGAGTAAAAATTCGTTTTTTTGTCAAATTAAAATGCAAGGAGTGAATTTTAATGTGATATGTTTGAGTTGTAGTTCTTATGACTTCATAAATTTGTTTCGTTATATACTTAGTGAAAACTTGTTTTGGGAATTTAAATAGAGACCATTTTATGTAATATCAAATATTAAAAATATAAAAATAAAACAAAAAAAAATTTGGTTTATCTACCAAAAGAAAAAAAAAATCTAATGTAACACTTTAATGACAATTTTTCTAGTATAATACATTTTTATTACCATTAACTATGGTCATGTATATTATTTAACTTCTTGTACCTTACTTCATTGTACATAATGCTATTTTTTTTTTTATAAAAAGTTTGAATTTTAACAAAGGGAGTGTTTAAGAAGACCTCGTAACTCCAGAGCAATTAGTAGAAAAACCTCGTAACTCCACTAAAAATTTACCTGACATCAAATTTTTGAATATATTATTGTACAAACCATTTAAAATAATTTTGATAAAATGTAGTAAAATTTTAGATCAATAACATGATTTGGAAAGGAAATAGACAGTTTTTTTCACTTTTCTCAAAAACACCAAAAATGGAGTTACAAGGTTTTCTTATTAGGGTGACGATATTTGAATTACTTCACTAAAAACTTTTAAAAGTCTTCTTTTTGGCCTGAAGACGCCTCAAAGGAGGTGAAATACAGCAAAAATAGAGTGAAATAAAGTTACTAATACTCTACAGATCTTAATAAGATTACGCCTAATATAGAAATAAACGTGCAATATACTACAAATATTATTAAATTGACATCTGATTTTTAAAGAAAAAAAAAGAAAAAAGAAATCAATCATGAATAAAAAGTCAGATTAAATACTAACCTTGCTGGGAGTAAATATTTATATTTTTAAAATTAAAAATATGTATATGTGTAAATATTTTGAAAGAGAAATCAAAATAATAATGAAAAAAAAACAGCCTAAAAAATGTATTTTTATCCTAAAAATGTTTTTTGAATAAAAATTGAAAATTAAGTTTTGATAAATCTGATCCGCTGAATACAACAGGAGATTGGAGGATTGAAGGGCGAGAGAGGGAGTCAGCGTTTTTTCATTATTATTTTTATATTTTTACTAAATAAGAATAGACTGTTTTCACCTGATATCACGTTCAAAGAGTGGAGTAAAAAAAAACCTCTGGGATATTGAAGAACCGACACTGAAAAATTGTTCACGCCACGTATGGCAGACAAAAAAAAATCTAAATAACAGAGAGATGTGAAACCTGAGCGAAGTGTGATAAAGGGGAAAAAATAAAAATGGTGGTCTTAAAAAAACCGTGATTTAATCGAACCATAGGTAAGGAACGAACTAAAGTTAGGAACGGGAGAAGAGAGAAAAAAAAGCTACAGGAAATTCCAACCCTCGGTCGAATAATAGGAAATCCGGGATAGAAATGGAAACCGAATAAGAGGCTGAGGGGAAGGGGAAAAGGAGAGAATTGGAAAATTTAATTCAAAGAGGATAGCGAGCAGGAAAAAAACCTTCTGATATGTAAGGCTGAGAGGAATAGGGTGTTGCTTGCATACATAAGTCATCAATAGACTCCTGAAGGAAAATCTAAGCCGAGGCAGTTTTCTTTTTCTTCACACTGGCTTACGCTATAATGTAGCTTCCAGGGAAAGCGTCAACTGTTCGAATAGATGAACAAGTGGGCTTTTAGAAAATGTTAACGGAATAGAGGATAAAATAGGAATGGAATATACCGACAGTTTTGCCTTTATGTGCACCAATATTCTCAGTGTTTTTTTGTAAAATTGGCTTTTTTGTTGACTATGAATGATGTTTATTTATGAATATTATAATAATGTTCATTTACAAACAGTACACTATAATTTTATAATGAAATTCTAGGTGTTCCGGTGGTGACCGCGTCTCGAAGGGTGTACTGTACGTCCCGACTCCCGACGGTTCGCTCCTACTGCTAGAAGCATCTTCAGGGGTGTACAGTACATGGTGTCCTAGAAAACTATGAGGTTAGGACAACTGCGTGACGAACTGTCAACACTTTTTGCCAGCTAGTTCTTTCTAAGAGAACCAGTGAGAGTGACGAGAGACTTGAGGCTTGAGTGGCGAGACTAGAGGCTTGCGAGTGTGACGAAACCTCTTGGAAAGAAGAAAAGGAACATCTTATCTTTACCTAGCGCTTTCCAAAAATGGTTTTCATCGAGCAGAAATTCAGAGTGTCGTCCGCCGGAATGAATCTCCAAGAGCTGCAAGGGATCCTCCGGACCAACCCCTAAGGAAAGCGTACCTCCCCTACATCAAAGGCACAACCGACAGAATAGCTAGGATCCTGCTTAAATATCAAATCATGGCAACCTTTACCAGTGGAATGATTGCCAAGAGATCCTGGGCTCAGTGAAGGACAATTTACCCTTCAATACCGAAGGAGTGTACCTGATTCTTTGCAGTTGTGGAAAGTCCTACATCGTGCAAACGGGTAGAATGGAATATACTCGTTTAGACAGGAACACATAAAGGCAGTCAAAAATGACGATCACAAGTCTGCCGTGGCACAGCATTCCAGTGAGTCCGGTCATCTCATCAGGTTCGAAGACACCAAAGTCTTAGTATCAGTGTGAGAGAATACCAAAAGAGAGGCTATTGAAATTGAAAAGCCCTCTCAAAATTTTAATAGAGAAGACGGTTTCAGACTTTTGAAGATCAACCACTGGTCAAGACCCGGACCAGCCTAATGCCCGGAAAGTCCCTACTGTCGAAGAGGATGTTGCAATACCGGCTGACGTAACATCTGACGCAATTACCATCAGATATGACGTCAGGCCAAGTAGGAATAAAACGACCGTTTCCTCAACAGAACCTCCAGTTCACATCTGGGACTCCATGAACACTCCTGAAAATGCTTCTAGCAGTAGGAGCGAAACGTCGGGATGTACACCCTTCGAGACGACGTCACCACTAGAAGACCTAGAACTTCATTATAACAAACATACGATTTTCCACCTCATTGAACCAATTTGGCTAATAAAATGTGGGAATATATTATTTATTTTTAAATTGAAAATAACGGAGTACTACTTGCTTATTCAAAAAACTTCTGTAGTCCACCCTGTAAAAAATATAAATAATCATATAAAATAAATAAAAACAGGATTTAAATATTATCGGAGACAAATACCTGAAAAAAAGTATAAAAAAAGTTTACATCACTAATCATGTACAGTCGAAACGGTACAAAAAAATAAATAATTTTCTCTTTAGTGTATGATGGTCATCAATTTCTACTTACTTTTCTATGATGAAATTTAAACATCTCCTACTCTGCTATTCTAAATATATTCTCTGATCAGTTATGTTTTCTTAAAATCCTCAACCCTCTATGCGTTCCTAATAATTGGGACTTAATGTCAATCGGAGAGATGATAATAATTTCTCAGACAAATGTCAGTAGAGGGCTGCCTTGACAACGCAAGTTCTGATTTTAGGCGGCCCATGAGGTGAATTTTATTTGCCTTTTTCGCATCCTATGTAATTATAATATTATTGATTCACCCACCCGATAAAATAATGTACTTTTAAAATTAGAATTCATGTTGGGACGAAATAAAATCTTGAGAAGGAGTTAAATTTATAGATGGATATAATATTTTCGTTCTGTGGAATTTAAAGCAGAACTCATATTTCTCCGAGACTGCTATGAATTATTAAATACTTTCAGTTCGAATCGAGAAGAATCAAGTGAGCAGTATTGGAACAGATGTCCTTAAGAATACTTGCCTCTCCCCTTTATTATAGAAACGTTGATTTTTCTCTCGAATAAATAGTCACTTATTAGTTCAAAAGTGAGAATGACATGCTTGATGATTGGGTTGTTAGTAGAATTCTAATTTGTTGATTTATCTCAAACCCGTTAACTACGACCTTTAGTTGTGATATGACAAAATAGTTTCCATTATGTCTCACCCTTCGGTTTATAATGGTTTCTATAGCGTTAAAAGCCTTGATGGGTGACTCAAGTTAAGGGAGTCTGGATTAGATTACAATAAAGGGGTGAGTTTAATGGTTTTCAGTGTCTGAGAGATGACACCAAGGGATTGTAATGGGCAGGCTGTTGTCCCATGAGGTATGCGTGGCCGGTATCTTGCAGAGAGATCGCCCTTCATTGGTTCCATAATACCCAGGACATAATGCCAGTTTGACGTAGGGATACTGCAGTCTGTCCCGCGGGACTTAGTCTACCCTAGAACTAGCCACTCAGTCGTCCCTAGCTGAACCCTTCTCAAATCCTTCCTACTCCCCTAGTCTATCCTGCCAGATTCCAGACAAACACCTTACTAACTTCCGGACAATACCTGCTACAAATTGACTACCAACTTTTTATTGTCGTTTTCAATGAATAAATTTGATGGTAACTAAAATTAGGGCAACTATAATTAAAATACTTCCAGTTACAATAATTCCAAGAAAGATAAAGTATTTTATATTTTAAACTTAGGCGTTAATTTTAAGTTCATAGTCATATATGTAATTTGTTTTCTCATTTTTTGATTTTATCTTCACTAGTACCTATGTAGATATAAAATAGTTTTACTTTTCTGTACCTCGACGAAAAGTATTATGTATAAACGAAAAGCTCCTCCATCCTCACTATAGTAAATAACTGGTAAAAATTATAACAGTTTAATAAAATGAATTACACACTACGTATAGGTATCGAGCACGTTAATTGGACATCATTAGTTTAGTAATATATTAAAGAAGACTAAAATTTGCAGTTGAATAATTAAAACAACATTTGCTGAAAAATTATCATCAAATAATCTTTTAATTAATATTATTAAATACTTTGGAATTCGTTGGGGTTATGTAAACCAGACATTTTCTCAATACACGTGCCTCTGCAATAGGTATGGAGTAACTTAATTAATTATTTTATTATTTGTTTTGTTTCAGGAGAAGCAAACATTCCGTTCATTGAAAAGAATGTGGGGCTTTATTAATTCTTACAATTCGAGGTACGCACTGAACTTATTACTACATATAATAAGATATAATTAATAATGAGATTAAGTATTGAATAAGAAGTTTAAGATATTGCTTAGTCATAACTTAGGTTACATTAGTGCAGTAAAATCTTTGCGATTCGTCGTTCAAATCTTAATAGTGGGGTGAATTTTTGTGTAGTTTTTCCTTCGTCAGTAATCATTATAACAGTTCAATTAACACACGCTAGTGGTTTAATTTTAAATAATTATTAATAATTAACCAACCAAAATTTACTAAAAAATAACCATCAGACGATAATTTCAGTCTTTTGACTATTTTCAATGATAATTTTACATTGACTGAGAGTTAAAGAAATATTGTGGGTATTAAGAAAAAGATCAGTGGGCGTGGACGTTTTAAAGTGAAGAGGCTCAGGGGTGATAAGTAAGGACTTAATGTAATAAGGTTTAGTAAGGTTTATGGTATTTATATGGAATAAATTAAAACTAAAAAAATAAATTAGTAACTTAGCGAATAAGACATAATTATGAGGTTAGCATTATTTAAAATACTTTATCGCCCTCCACTTCTGAACATTCCTGTCCTGATCGGGAGGTAATGTTCCATATTACCTCCCTGCGGTGGGTAATAATGTATGCTTTATCCATTACACTCCCTCTAATTTAGTTCGAGAAGCGGCGAAGCGGCCGCTTCCTGGCCGGGCCGCGGCGTGCAGGAAGCGCTAGTAGTACTCAGCGTCAGCTGTTCAATTTGTAAACAATCAATATTTTTATAACTGCAGTTTGTTTTGGTTATAATTTAACCTTAATATGCGTTTATTGTTTTTGAAGATTACGGCAAAATAGTTTTTTTGAAGTTAGTTTAAAGTTGGTGGACGATAAAATAGTGTACGCACCACGAGCAGTAAGCGCTATGACAGGCCTCAGGCGTTAAACGCACTAGTGCTTTCAAACTTCGCCCTCGGCCTGTAATAACGCCCTTACTGCTCTAGTTGCGTAAATAGCTATTATGAACTACTTGGAAGTTAACATAATTTAAAATTTGGTTTGAACATAATGAGGTTGATAAAGGAAACTATAATCTAATTGGTAAAATAAAGGTAAAGGTATGTTAGTGTGTGGTCAACTATGGTAAAGGTTTGACTAGTATAGAGTTGTTCAATTAGCTATTTTGTTAAAACATTCCAAATTGGGATTGGTTAAGGCACTGTATATCTTTTATAGATGTAGTTCTTTTATAGATGTTTTACCTTTTCCACATACATGATTCTAATTAGTAACTAATTATACTTAGTAAAACGTGATGTTATTTTCTATAAACGGTTAGCAATACTGGATGAATTCGTTGTTTTATTCGTGGTATAATTGTTTTTTGTAATACGTTTAGATATTTTTCTTCCAGTGTGTCAAAAAATATTCTCATGCAATCTGTCATCGACCATCTTACAATAGCCTCTCTTACTCCCTACTGTGATACCTGTTGATAAGTGCGAGTACATGAATTTTCTTAACCCTGATACATATTCGTTTACTCACATCTGTCAAAAGCAGGAAGGAGAGAATGGTTTCAAGATTCACCTTTTCCTGGACCTGATGGATCCGATTTTGAGAGATTTTTTATTCCGTCCGAGCTTGCCAAAGGTAACGGAAGCATTGTTATCATTATGAAGAACTTTTTTTTCGTGTAAAACTAATCAGTCGAATCCAAAGTGAGACCATATAACCCTAAATCATAACTTACGTTACATGATGCCATTTGGCATGAAAATTGTCCTCTAAAATTGCGGAACAATCGTTGGCTAGTCCAGCTGAAAAAAACTCTTTTACACGTGAATATAAATTATTTCGGCAATAGAGGTCGTGAAATGGGCGGGTGCGCATAGTATGGCTTGGAAGTGGAATGATAACAGCAATTTGAAATTTGTTGAAAATAGATGTTCGTGGGACATGCGCATGATGTTCTTTTTTAGGAAAAAAATGCTCGTCGACGGCACTTACGGTGATTGCCGATAAAATAAAAATCTAAGGATTCAGTGTAGATGAGGTGAAGGCGAAAATTAAGTCCTTTCGAGGCACTTTCAATATTGTATGGAAAGCAACAAAAAAAGTGCTAAATCTGATTGTGGGTCAGCGAATTGATAGGACATGGCAGACGATGCGGACTCGGCCATTTCTCGACCTCTACTACCGGGACAATTCATCTCCACGTGTAAACTTTTTTTCAACTGAACTGGCCAGCATTGTCTCACAATCAGTGAGGGCAATTGTCTCGCCAATTTGCATCGTATAAACCAGGCTTTAATGCTACAATTTAATGGGACCGCCAATTGGCATCGTATAAACTAGGCTTTAATGCTACAATTTAATGGGACTGATTTCGGCCAAAAACTTTTTCTATGATCAACAAACTAAAAATATGCAAAACATGAAGTTAAGTTTGATTTACTATGAATCATTCTTGTTCTCACCTTTCGTATCTTACTTTAAATTCTTCCTAATTCTAAATTTTCTTTATTACAGTTATAGTCCAGGAGATAGCGTGCAAAAAATTGTCTGACTAACATCAAGCTAGAATTTTGTATACAAGTCAATCTTTTAGCGCCTTTTAAGAATATGTGGTCGGCTAAGTTCGTCTGCGGGACATAGCTTGGCAATAGGCGTTTGAAAAAAACAAATCGGTGGAGAGCGGCCGTGTCTAACCAATTATGGTGTACAATGTGATTTTCATGACCCTGAGTACAGAATTAGTTAGTAAACTGAAATTTAAGTTGATGTTAGTTTGTGCCTTGACAGGTGACTACATTGATTTTTAGTAATATTTCAATAACTAACCTATCAAGTGTGAAAATAATATCGACTTGGTTTTTGGTCAACCAACTAATTCTGTACTCAGGATTATGAAAATCATACTGTCCACCATAATTGGTGAGATATGGCCGCTCTCCACCGGTTTTTTTTTTTTGAAAAGCCTACTGCCAAGCTATGTCCCACAGACGAACTTAGCCGACCACATATTCTTAAAAGACGCTAAAAGATTGACTTGTATACAAAATTCTAGCTTGATGTTAGTCAGACACTTTTTTGCACGCTATCTCCTGGACTATTAGGTTGCTTTAAATTAATTTCTTCTTTTGCAGCCGTTTATCTTACTTCTTATTTCTCCTTTGTTATTGGAAGATTAATTATCGGTTTTTTACTACCCCGGTCTCGCCTGCTTACTTTGTCGAGCTTTTTCGCATCTCCAGCAATGCTTTCCATACCTATCCTTTGAAAGCCGATAACCCAATTTAGTTCATTTATTAAGGCCTAAATCAGTTTTCCTTTGAACCAATTCTGATTAATAGGAGTTTGGTCGAGGATCAGATTATCAAATCCCCCACTCCTCCTCCTTTTTCCTTGCCTGTGGAAAAGGTGAAACTTTATACCGAGGAATATTTCTCCTCTTTAATTATGGATTTTCATCAGGACGAACTGATAACAAAGTTAAATATATTCCAGTGTCTTCTGTTACAAAGATACCGATCAAATTTAATTTGACAATTTCTCTTGTTAAAAAAAATTACCTCTCTGTTTTAATTATCTTTTATTTAATTATATTATTAAATTTACTAACAATAATTCAAATGAAATTACTTTTTCTTTTCAATAATTATTTAATCATATAGGCATGTCGAACGTCCCCAAGAAGATTACAGCTTAAAATTCATTAGTTTTTAGTTCACTGCCTAAATTTGTCAATTTTGATTTTTAAGTAGTATAAATAGATTTTTGCTTCCGAGATTAACAAAGGTAACGGTTTTGTGGCCATGTTACTATGTCCCTTATTTCAAAGAACATTTATAAATTGTTGGTCGGTCTATGGGTTTTAATAGCAAATATATCTTAAAATAGTACTAGTACTATCTCTGTATTAAAGAAATTTGGGTAGTATGTAAACATTAGAACACTGTTCTGTGGTCTAACCTGACAGAAGATTATGGATTCTTTCGTATGCACATATTTACTGTTATATAAAAGTAAGTGTGACCTTACTAGTAAAACCGACCCGAATCCCATGTGGCTATTCGTCCAATAGTAGGACACTATTTTTTTCTCTACCGCCCAAGAAGATTATTTTGAGTATAATTATACGATAAGCGATTAATACAGGCTTTAATAAGTTTTTTTTAAAGCTTTAATATTCTCCATTTGCACCTTGATGTTCTACCTGTTTTGTTTTTGCTTCCAAGCTTATCGAAGGTAACGGAAGCCATGCGACCGCTCCGAGGACCGAAACATTATTATGCTTCCGGATTTCAAAAAAATTAAGACCGAAATCCATTTGGGAACTTTTGGTCTCATGTCCGTCTAATTAATCTGTCTGAAGGGCTGTGTCAATTTTTGCGAACCAACAACAACTACTTAAAAACGACCCCGATTTTATTAAAATTTGAGTGGTGGGTCATAATTAGCCCATTATTGTTCCCATATAATTTTTAACCATCTGGGACCATTTCTTTCCCACATGCGCACAAACATCACATTTAATTTGGCCTATAGCTTTAAAAGTTCAAAAGCTATAAAAGTCCTAGTCCTATAGCTTTAAAATTGCTCATATAATTTTTAAGGAACTTAAAAAACTATATAAACCATGTCGTATATAATGCAGCCCATAGATGGTTCAATTTTAATATTATCTCTGCGCATATTAATAATGCTAAATTGATACTTCTTTCTTGTAAAATACAAAAACAATTTTGACAGATTTAAAAAAGGAAAACAATTACTTGAATTTATTAAATAATGTGTCGTATAACCAAAATATATTAAATTACCCTCTTGATAGAACGCCAGGTAGAAAATCAAACTTTTTTTATTAAACTGATGCATTTTGCTATTTATTTTCAATTTAAATCATATTATAATTATTATTAACAATGGGAGACAGACAGAGAAAATTATTTACACGCCGGGCTCTGCCAACGCTGGACTCTATTATTCTCTGTCTGTCTCCTATTGTTAATAATAATAATAATTTGATTTAAATTAAAATTTAAACTTTTCGTAGTATGAATAGGTACTACCTAATACTTAAAAATGATATTTATTTGTATTCAGACTTGTAAGAGTTGGTTTTGTAAGAGTTAGTTCTATAAAACCTGGAAACAATAGTTCGATATTTAAATTAATAAATTATTTTTGAACTCAAATAAACATAAAAGCTTAGCTAAGTTAAAAGGGTTTTTCTTACTAAACGAGAATTAAATCAGGGAATGTCTAGTTCGACTAGGTGCCCTATTAGCCTAGGTCTGCCCTTTGTACGGCTTCAGCAATCCTACATTTCAAGCATTTAACTGGAAATCCCTTTGTATAGCCTAACCTCTGAAAAACCTCCTTCAAATTCTGCTTACAATTATCCACCCAAGGTAGCTCTATATTTTTTTTTGAAGATTTAATTTCATTTTCAGAATCTAAAGCTTGTTTGTTGAGATTGCATAACTAAATCCTTAACCAGATCTCGTTATGTATTGTTATGCTTAACGGATCACTGCATACAAATATGATTATCCTATTAGAATTCGGTGAGTTTATTATTTAAAGTAGAATAACCAGTTACCTTAAGAAAGTAAATAGAACTGCTTAATTTTAAATACTTCGAAAATAATAATTACCTCTTAATAGAAAAATGAGTAAAAAAT
Source organism: Gerris buenoi (assembly GCA_001010745.2). Lineage (NCBI taxonomy): Eukaryota > Metazoa > Arthropoda > Insecta > Hemiptera > Gerridae > Gerris > Gerris buenoi. Next base: position 191,918 of record KZ652060.1, read on the forward strand.
GTATTAAGCGGTTGTATTGATGATTTTTATGTTGGTAGAATTTTTATAGGTGATTTTTGAGCAAATGAAATTCTTTTACGGCTACTGTTACGTGCCGTACTTTATGTACAGTCTCTATGTTCCCTTCTTTTAAGTAAAAAAATAGCAAAATTATGAAACATCAAGTATCTCTATTAAAGTATAATACAGACCTCAAGCATTTAACTGGAAATCCCTTTGTACAGCCTTTGAAAACCTCCTTTAAATTCTGCTTAATTAAGTCCATTAAAATTAATAAAATTAAAGTCCTTTAAATTGCAATTTAATTAAGTTTTCTCTTAATTTGTATTTAGTCTTTAATATGTGCACCCCGCAACTATGTCATTTCGAACCCTTTCCTCCTCCTTTTATCAAGAAATGAATCAACCCCTGATCATAAGAAAATAAATTTGAAGTCACTCGAATTTGGAGTCCTATCACTCCTCTTGGAGGGGTTCGGATGGAAAAAAGTTCAGGGTAGGGTACCATCTCTATAGGTGGGGCACTAAAATGTTAAGAACTATAGGAATATGAAGAGTTCGGGTCCAAAAAAAAAACTGTCCTCCGCCCCTCTTCAAGCCCTAAAAGATAGGCTAATTATTATTATTATTATTATTTTTTTTTTTTCAAGAGTTTACATTGTCAAAAATGTCACCTGTAAAATACTCCGCCAATTAGTGTGGCATATAGCTTCCTTGCATCCTATTTCGTAAGTAGTACTTACTGATTATATGCTTATGGTTATAAACTTTAAAGATTTTACGCTTTTGAGGATAGTGCCCTTAAATTTGGAAAGTATGCCTCGAGGTATGATTGTTTGTATGCCAAATTTCGGATAAATCGGCCCACTAGTTTTAGGCTCCAGACGTCTGCAAAGACAGACATTTTTTAAAAACCACTTTTTTGGACTCAGGGGACCTCAAAACGTGTAAATGAATAAAAATTGAATTTTTGTTTCATCACAAAACTTTCTCTTTATATGAGAAAGGAAAAAAAAATAATGTTGGTTCTATAAATCAGCGACTTTTTCTTGTTAATTAGTAGATATATATTATTTTCATTATAAAAATGTAATTATGAAGCGAAATACCGTAATAATATTTTTTTAATTTCTCCATACACTCTATTTTATACTTTAATTTGCTTTTATAGGTTGTAGGGACAAGTGATTTTTTTTCCCAGATATGAAACCGTATATTTTAGTTAGACTAGTTTTAAATAGACTCGTAGCTTATTACTTAAACTGGGAATTACAAGGTGATTAACTATTTACCTCTATTTATAAAACTATTTACGTTTTTTTGATCATGAAATCTTTTAATGGTTCTTTTGTTGATAGATCACTATACTGGAAATATAGAGGCCTGTGGGTCGAGTCTATTTTTTTCTGTCTGTCTCCCATTGTTAATAATTTAATTAAAATTTTAACTTTCTTTAGTATGAATACTACCTAAAACTTAAAAATGAAACTTTAATAATTAATTAAGTTTAATTTCTTTTTACCTGTCCCTTGATCTTTGTGTTTTCTCATTTCGCATGGAGTACAACACTTAAATGGTTAGATAATTAAATTACGAATTGTTTTATTACTTTTTAATTAAAAAAAAAAAAATAACTATGTGAGGGCGGTAATATGTGTGTACGGAATAGAGATAGGTATCCAGTACATAGGTAAAAAAAAATTAGCTGACACAATAAAATCTTTGAAATAAAAAAAACGTGCATTATAATGGGTGAACAATAAAGCAACTTTAAGAATAGTTATATATTTCTATAATTTACCTCTAGACCTCATACTTATTTTTAAACATTCTATCTGTCCGTTTGTCACACTACATATAATAACAAGGACATTTGCAGTAATTTGAATCTAAGGATGAATAAAAACTCCTTACATTTCCATACATGTATAGTATTTTTATTTTTAATGAAAATTATCTAAAGATGGATATTGAAGGTGTAAGTATGAAATAAAAAAGTATACATGAATTTTCTTCAGTATGTTTTTAAGTTATTTGAATTTCCATCCAAATAATTTTCATACAAATCAGATAAGTGCGCTTTTGATGATATAGGTGAAAATAATGTATGTTTATACGCATGTGGAGGAGAAAAAAATAGGCACAGAAAGTTAAAAATTATTAGGGACCAACAATTGGCTTATAACCATGACCAACCATCCGAATTTCAATAAAATCAGATGAGTATTTTTGAGGATATGTTGGTTCGCAAAAATTGAGCGACAATCACGGATCTAAAAATGTTCCCTAATGTCTGAAAATGATTTCTGTCTTGGAATTTTTGAAATTGGAGACCTAAAAAATATTCATTCTTCTGAACGACCCGTTGCCTTCGGTAAGCTTGGAAGCAATAAATTATTGCTTCCATGATTATTGCTTCCATGATTTATTATACGCTAAATTTCTCATCAATATCTTCGGAATGGTATAAACATAATTAGTTAAAGAAGTTTTCAGCCGGCAATTTAGATTCAAGTCCCCTTACTATCCTAAATTCCACTCATTCTTGAAACATATAATGGTCTGATAATATCTACAATAATATATATTTCAGTACTAGAAGCCAATTTGTAAATTGGATCCCAAGAGGGACAAATAGGTATGAATTAAAATAACAAGGGAAATTTATTCAGACTCTAGACTAAACAACTTTTGATGCTAGAAATCAATACTTTTGGGAAAAGTCTCTTCTTAGTATGTAAGCACCTATTAAATAGATTTTTCCAATTTTCACTTTGGAATGGGATAAATCATGGCGGGAGGGGAAAACCGATTTATTAAAGTCAATTTTTTAAAAATTAAAATTATAACATCTCGATATCCCCAATTACCGTTAACATTTTTTTTGTTTCTTGACGTTACTTTATAAAGTAATTCATTTAAAATTCAGCTAGTTTAATATGTAAACTTCTAAACGGCTTAAAGTTATTAATAATATCTATACTGCAATAGTAAGTTATAATTATATCGATTTGACTGCAGAGTCTTAATTAAGTTAATTTTGATATCTTAGTCCTCCCTGATTAGTTCAATCATTTCCCTTCTAAACCTCGTAAGATAGCGAACCGAAACTTCAAATCAGTCTTCAGTAACTTATCTGCATTTACTGAATTACGTCATTCATAATCTAGCTAAGTTCACTCTAAGTGTAAGACTGTGTGTACACTAATAAGTATAAGACAATGCTTAGGCTAGGCGCATACATGCGATTTTACCTCGACTAAACTATTGAGTCGAAATCGATGAACTCCTAGATTTCTCCTCGACTAAACTGTTTAGTTGTTGGGAGTGCGCATACAATCAATCATTTGCCACTGAGATCCCCCAGCATTCGTGAGCTATCCCGTACAACATTATAAACAGAAAAGTACTCGCTTCCGTTTTCCTTTATATGAACACAAAGAAAAAAAAAGAAAAGACGATACTGTGTACAAGCCGTCATAAGCGAAAGATTATTATTGAATTACATTCTAATCTGAAGGAATATCCAGAAACCTTTTTTTGCGTTTTATAGAATGAGTGAACTAAGTGAGTGAGTGAGTTTTAGTGAAATAATTAAACTGGTTGGTCCATATACACAATATGGAGGCGCTCTCTATCGCCAAAAAGAAGATTAAGTGTTACTTTAAGGTAAGAAAAACTCATTTTGAAGGATCGCTGATCGACTGTTTAGTTGAGTGTATGCGCACTCCAATACATGGCAACGTACATAGCGCTGTCGACGATAGTTGTTCAACTAAATAGTCAAAAGACGATCGATGAAGTTTTGTGACTTTTTAATCGAGCAACTATCGTGTCGATAGTATGCGCACTCCCATAAGGTACAATAGCTTTTTACATACAACTAATTAGTCGAGCGATTAAAAATTGTATGTATGCGCCTAGCCTTACTTACTTATTCCAGTCCTCTTCTACCTCTCGGTGTAAAGGATGTACAAAGATTTCGCCAGTTTTTCCTGTCAGAAGCCATATCCTGGCATTTCTAGGGTCGATACCCCGTTTGCGGAAAGCCGGTTTCAGGGAGCCTAGCCAAGAGCCAAGTCATTCTCGGACGGCCTGGAAGCCGCCTTCCCTCGCACTTCTACTCCGTCACTTGCTTTGGGATTCTGTGGTCCTCCATCCTGGCCACGTGGCCAAACCAGCGAAGCTTGTGTCTATCAATCCTATCAGATAAAGGCTCTGTTTGTACGCTCCTCCTGATGGTCTGGTTCCTAACCCTATCCTTTCGGTTCTTGCCCGCAGTTTGTCTCAGGTAGCGCATCTCCGTTGTCTGAAGTCGACTCCATCTACTTGAAGTTAGTGCCCAGTATTCACAACCATATGTCAGGGTGGGTATGTGGAGTTCTACACCGCCATTTTTGTTCTAGTAGAGACCTCTCTTACCTATAAAGGCTCTTCTGGGTACATTGTACAGCCTCCTTGTAGCTGCGATCCCTAGCATTCAGATTCTTATCTGGCTTGCCATCAGATTTCAATACTGCTCCAAGGTACTTGAATTCTTCCACCTGCTTAAGCTGGGTTGGCCTACCATAATGCCGTGTTTGATCGGTTCCCGTCAGATCACCATGATCTCAGTTTTGGCTGTATTTATCCTTAAACCACGCCTCCTCAACTCCGATGCCTACACATCCATGTTTTGCTGTAGCCTCTCTGCTGAGCCTGCCAGAAGAACTACGTCATCAGCATACACCAGCAAGGAAAGCTTCTCTGGGTTCATCTTCCAGTTCCCTACCTTAAAGGGTCTCATCTCACTCTTGCAGTCCTTTATTACATCGTCCATAAGAATTATGACCACTTATTATTAGGGTGCGGAGGATTTGGAGGTGCATCTTGATGTCCCGAATATTTTTCTTAAAATTTCTTATTTCATTTGGCAGTGCTATATAAAGAGAATTCGTTCCCTATATGAGTTATTCTAATCGTGATTTTGATAGGTAGGTCAGCCAAATACTTATGCACTATGCATTATTATGTCATATGTTTAGGTATTATTATGTAACCACATATGTTTAGAGGTCCTACTTTGACATCTTGCGGGGGGCCCCGAAATTTTCAGTTACGGTCCTGGTTCTGTCTTCTGTTCTATCTTATTAATGTGAAAGCCACTTTAATTTTTTTTTTTTTTTTTTAAAGTATAATCCGCAAATGCACTTAAAATTATAAATTAAACATACTCTTGTGTTTAATTTGAATTCTTCTTGTTTAAGTCATTAAAAATTATAGTTAATAAAATATTGAGTCTCATTTTATATATATGCATATAAATACAATTTAAAAAAATCTGGTTTTATTTGTAAAGATGGTTTTATTATGTTGAAAATGTGTTTGTAAATTATTCGTATGTTTACACGATGTGAAGTATGAGAGAGAGAGAGAGAGAGAGAGAGAGAGAGAGAGAGAAATTGAGGAGAAGATGCTTGACTAAGTTTATGTAGGAGACTTAGCCTCTTGGTGCTTTGCTGAAAGATTAATTACTGTAGCTGTTCAGAGATAAACGTGTCTTGGTTGATACATTAGTAAAGCAAGGAGTCTGATCTATTAGTCATTACTCTGGAAGACACGAGCTTCATACAACCCAGATGTGACTTCACCTAACTTAATACTAAATAAACCTTTTTAAACTCCTCATACTTCTCATTTCTTTAACAACTTCTTATATGTGTGCTTGCTTTATACAACTTTTAAAACTCTCGTTCAGTTTGTTTTAATCAAATTTAAAATACGACTCTTGAGATTTTCCCTCTTTCTAAATTATCTCTAATCATGTTGAATATTTCAGGTGCTTAATTTATTTACTAATATGAAAACATGAGTTGGAAAGTAAAGAGATTTCTTCGTAAATTTATATTTAATAAGGGAAATGTTTGCTTATTAAATTATTGCATTACATCCATTAAGTTTATTTGCCCTTTAAGTTATTTTTACTTACTTCTTTGAGAGCACGCCAACTAAGCCTATCCTGTAATTTTGAGTTTAGCTTTTTACCATGGTATTTCTATTGTTTACTGAGACTCTTTCACGTTTTCTTCCCATATTAGTAGTAGTGGTTAGACAGATAGGACTAACCACTTGTTCGAACATAGCAATCAGGCCACATTGAGCTCATTTTTGCTAACCCCGTAATGGAGAGTTTCAACCACTTCCAACATTATACCTGTATTGAACCGCCGAAGCGGTAAATCAGAGCATCATGGCACATGGCACAGGATCAACCCACGACCTGGATTTGACTCAAATCATTGATTGCTGGGTGAGTGCATAGATCACCATGGTCACGCTAGCTCCCCTTCCTTTCCATATTATCCTTAGCCTTCCCCGTGTTAAATCTCTCTTAGAATCAGTGAATCTTTCTTTGTATACCATATACTAATTTAGTATCTGCTATCAAGCTTTTCCTACTTAAATGCCCGAACCTTTTTTGAGTTTCTTTACCTATCTTGTAATAGTCCAGTCAAATGGTGCATAAAAAGAGCTCAAAGTGGAAAGTTCTGGTGTAATTGTTGTTAGTGGTTTACTTTATGTTTTTTGGGGTGCTAAACACGAATCTAAAATTGTCCAACAAAATTTCCCGCGGCAAATATAATAAATCATAAAAAAAACTACTAAAAAAAATTTGTTTTATTGGTATTCAGCTTATAACTTGCAAAGCAATCTATTAACGCAAAAAGTGGTCTAGTTGTAAAATAAAAAGGAGGAAATAACCTACAATTTATGTCAATAACATTTATTTGTAGGTCGTACGGTTTTCACGCAAATGGGAGTTGAAATATTGGGAAGGCTTAGAGAGTGCTGAAGTGTAAACGGTTGGTGGCCGGACTGCGTTGGCAGTTAATTTTATGTTTTTCGGTGTGCTGAACACGAATCTGAAGTGGTCCAACAAAAATTTTACATGCAAATATAAGAAATCATCATAAAACCACTATCTTCTTTTATTTTTTTAGTGGATTTCGCCTTATAACTTGCAAAGCAAGCTATTTACGCAAAAAGTGAAAAAGTAGTAAAATAAAAGAGAAAAATACCAACAAATTATCTTTTTACCATTTTTTTGTAATTCGAATGGTTTCTATGCAAAAGAGGGTTGAAATAACCGGGAAATCAATAATTTTTGAAAAATAGCAACAGAAATAATAGAACCTGTGTATAAGATCTCGCATTAGTACTTAAGAAACCATTCGACTTACAAAAAAATGGTAAAGAGATAATTTATAGGTATTTTTATTTTTTTTATTTTACTACTTCTCCACTTTTTGCGTAAATCCACTTTGCAAGCTATAAGGCGAAATCCACTAAACAAATAAAAGAAGATAGTGGTTTTATGATGATTTCTCATATTTGCGTGAACAATTTTTGTTTGACAACTTTAGATTCGAGTTCAGCACACCGAAAAACATAAAATTAACTGCCAGCGCAGTCCGGCCACCAATTGTTGTACACTTCAGCACGCTCCAAGCCTTCCCAATATTTCAACTCCCATTTGTGTGAAAACCGTACGACGTACAAATAAATATTATAGACATAAATTGTAGGTTATTTTCTCTTTTTTATTTTACAACTAAACGCGTTAATAGATTGCTTTGCAAGTTATAAGCTGAAAACCAATAAACAATGTTGTTTTAGTAGTTTTTCGATGATTTCCCATATTTTCCGCAGGAAATTTTTTTGGACAACTTCAGATTCGTGTTCAGCACCCCAAAAAACATAAAGTAAACCACTAACAACAATAAAACCAGAACTTTCAACTTCAAACTACCATTTGACTGGACTATAAAATGTGTTTTGGATTTAATCAGTTCTTGTTCTCGTTTTTTCACCTATCTCAGGTAACTCATTTCTGGAGCTTACGGGTTTTTATGTTTTCATTTCCACAACTCTGCGCTAGGTCACTATAAGGATACACTAGAAACTATTTTGTGATATACACAATTGAAAGTAATCGAGCTAGCAAACACGGAGAGGAATAGATATACAAGGAACTATAATAGATGTGTTAGGAGATGCGATTATAAAGGGTGGAAAGAGCTACAAAGATAAATTTGGATAAAGTTTCAGCCTTTAGGTCACCGAACGGTCTAATTTAAGATTGTTTTTTAAACAACAAATTTAAATGGGCCAAAGAGAATGTCACCTACATTCAATACCCAAAAGTGAATATTTTTTATTCCTAGTCCACATCCGCCGTGACAAATTTCGTCATGGTCAGTTAGCTTATACTAGAAAGTAATAATGTACTATGTTCAGGTTACTAGGAACTACTTTGTTTTGCTACAATTAGCAAAGCATTATTATATCGTAGTTTCCACGGCTGGAAATTCTAGGTTTCTGGACGTGACTGTTTCCAAAGTTGTAGACTCAGAATTTAAGTTTGGAAGGATTCAGGGAGTTGTAGATTGTATGTAAATTAACTATATATTGTATGCAGCTATTGTATAGGTTGCTTACTTGAATAAATTGGTCATTATTACTTTGCCAACTACCAGAATCATGGGTAGAAATTTTATAGATAAAATTGTTCTAATGTTGAAATTTCGCTAGGATGGAATCCTATATTTCCTCTAACGAAGCAGTCTAAAAATCCTTAGTATAATAAATAATATTTCATTTTTTCGCACCGGCTTTTAAAAATTTATTTGTTTGTACTTTCTCGTTTAGGGTGTAAGGGGTGGTCCTGTTATTTCCTCTAATAAAGCAGTCCGTAGTACAATACATAACATTTCTCTATACCTTACCGATTTCGAAACATGTTCTTTATTACTTTCTTGCTTAGGGTTTATTTATATTGCATTCTTTAATTATTATTACTAGATATTTTGTTAAGCTCTATACTATTATCATTATCAGATTATATGGTTTGGCTTTTTGGACACACTGATCCCACAGATGGTCAACTTTAATTACATATAATCCAGGAGATCACTAGGTCCGGAGGATTAAGGCGCTTACACTAAAACCATTGTCCAACTACAGCAAAAGCTGTGGTTAGCTTCCCAGAAATATGATGCTATTTTCCACACTATATAATAGCCTAAATTAGAGGGTTAATTGTAGGTAATTACTTAACACTAGAATACCAAACTATCAAACTAGGCGCTTATTACCTAACATGAGTCATTCTGACTCACTTACTAAAAAATCAAAGATTTTTATTAATGTTATTACAAATATCCTGATTAACTGTTATTAATGAGATAATGGGAACATATTTGAATAAATATAACAATATTTAACTTGAATATTTGGTAATTTATAGGCGATATTATCAGCATCTCACTAAAAAAAAATTACGTGTATTACTAAACATAAGTCAATCAGACCCACTAATGTTTACAAAAACTTTTCTAGAGAGGAAGTGCGTTATGCCCTGATGTTAAGCCTTTGCAGGTTGGAAGCCAACTGTTTGGTGATAGCATTCCTGGCAGGTAGAGTCTCTCCTTTTAGTGGCGGATTAGATAATTAAATTTTAGTGCGTAAGTGAGTGAAAATTACTCATGTTAGGAATTATAGTGTTAAGATTGTTGAACATACGGAAAAAATAAACATAATATAAACGTAGTTCATTATTTCGTCGTGCATATTCTATTAAATTTATAAAGTGATGTTGGTCTTTAGAATCACTATTTATCTCCGCTAAAGTTATTTGTGTTTTCGTGGGGTTTTGGAGCAGGGCAAAACGATTTTGAAATGGATTATTATCCTACGTTGATATTTCTTCTCCATAAAGTAAGGGAAAAAAATGAAAATCCATATCTAATTTTGTGCCATTGATTTGCCTATTTGTCAATTAGTCCAAACGCACTTACTATGGGAACTATTCCTCCTCGGTACGGTGTTGCACAAACTTAGAGTAGTTGTTAAAAAGTAATGACCGACATGAATGACAGTTATTATTTGGCTAAGCAAGGACCAAATGGAAACAATGGATGTCAAAGAGATTTGTTTAAAATATAAACGTGTATAAACAGAGAGGATACCAATTTTGTTTGTTTTGTCTGATATGAAGTGAAATATAGACGCAGGGTTGTGATAGAGGGAAGAAGGAATAGGAAACTATTTCAATATGATGGTAAGTATGGCGATGGTTGTACCGTGTATACTCACATCTCTGCAAATAGACTAGGTAATAAGGTAAACTTAGAGGCTTAACATTGTCTCCATACTCGGCTTTGTTGTAATATTCAGGTGTATCTACCCTTCTCTTCCCTGTCTTTACCAAACGTTACCGGTACCATATTTCCGGGAATCGTTTGAACGAGACCGGAATGAACAAGTAACCTTCCCCGCGTCTGTTTCTGAACAAACCGAAGCCGTCTTCCCTTCCCCTTGTCTAAAACATTTAGGATTTTCTTTTGAAGATGCATGCAACCGAAAAACCTCCTCTTTCAAACCCCATTGTAAACAGATGTTTCCATTGGATTGAGGGAGGAAAGTTTTCTTTACTGAATTGTGGCCCCTCCTGTATAAAGGTTTGAAGATTTTCAATATAATAACGAGTTTATTCACTTTTCTTTGAAATGGATTATTATCCTACGTTGATATTTCCTTCTCTACAAAGTAAGGGGAAAATATGAAAATTCGTAATAACAAATGTAATATATTTATTAAGTCATGCATCCTCAATATATGTATCTAATTTTGTGCCATTGATTTGCCTATTTGTCAATTAGTCCAAATACACTTAAGGCGCGTTTACACGGTGATAGTTCTTCCACGATAGAACTATCATGTCAGTTTGCGTCATACAACTATCGCCGAGGTGTGCAGTCTACACGGTGAGAGTTAAAATACGTCAAAACCTCTTGTCTTGCACTCAATGTTAAATCCACATAATACATTTTTGACTTGGATACGGAAATAAATCATTAAATATATTATAATGTTAAATTATAATACTCGCACAGCAAAAGAAATATTCATATTGTCGAAATAAACAAAATCTGATATCTAATGGGAAGCAAGCTATCATATTTGTTGCCTTTAAATCTGTTATCACGTGATAAAAAAGTATAAGCCAATCAGCGTCTATATATCTGTCGCTTGAGTACTCTGACTGCTGTGATAGAACACTTACCTATCTCGTCAAAAGAGGTAGTGTGATGGCTGACAATTCTATCGCGACAAAATCTATCAGATATAGATCGTCGTTGTGATAGTTGCTATCGTGAACGCAACTATCGCGCCAACTATCATCGTGTAAACGGGGCTTTACTATGGTCTATTCATCTAAGCATATAATAAATTCTATACAATTGTTTGCCTCTAAATAACAGAGTAGTAAACAAAGTTTTGACAGATCTGATTGAAGCTTCTTGATCTCTAAGAATAATTCCAGGAGATTGTCTAATGTAAGCATTCAATAAATAAGGTAAATCAATAAGATAAGCTATTATAAATTAGTTTCGGTCATGTGAACTTTTAATGCAGCAAATAGGAGCAGACAAACATTACTAGAATAGATTTAATCAATTTTTCTAGTCAGTCCCAGCCCCTCGTGAGTTGTTCTGCAAACGAATTATTCAAAGTTAGCATATCGTGTCACAAAATCATATGAGACAAAGTTTGTTATTTTTATTTAATATTATTAAAATAAGTTATAATTATATCGTTCCGTGCCCAAAAAAGATAAGCTCCTAAGACATGTTTTGTTGAAATGAAAATTACAACAGTATTTTTTAACTTTAAATTATTTTGCTTCTGAGCTTACCGAAGGTAACAGACATATGGTGATCGTTTTGAAGAAAAACTTTTTTATGTCTACACATTAGAATATTTCAATTGTATTTATTTCAGTCAACAGAGAAACATTTTTGGTCTCGTGCCTTTCTGTCGTTTAACATTTTTGCGAATTACAATATCTTAAATGCTTCTCGTATGATTTTATATCAATTTTTACAGTCGGTCATAATTAGTCAATGCAGTTCAGCCATCTGCGCCCATAGGTTTCTCTTCCTCACTTCCTCAAGCGTACGCAATTATTTAAATTAACACCTATATATTTTAAAGTACTCATCCAATTTTTAAAAAATTTGGATGGTTTGTCAAAAGTAGCCAACGGTCCTGCGCACATTGCCTCTTTTAATCTTGGCTGTGTGCAGCGACTCGGGCCCAGGTTGCCCTTCGCAGGTTTTCTCACATTTCTTCATTCTCATATTTTCTCGTTTTCCTAGCTTTTCTATTTATTTGTCCTGAGTTAGCTCTGAGCTATCTTTTGCTATTTCTGTCCTTCCTGTTGTAGAGCATCATGTTTCGCTCTATACTGCTTTCCCCAACTCACAGACTCATCCTGATAAATTAAAGTTTGATAACCTTTAATCAATAAGTACTTAATGGCTTGCATGATCTCTTAGCAGGACATCTTAGCATGGACTGTTGCACCTCTTATTGATAAGCGTTGTGCTTTCGTATCCAGTTCTATTAAGTATTGTAAGTACCTATGTCTCACTTTACAATCATTTTAAGTAATGAAAATTCCATAAAATATTAAGATAACTGAATAGAAGATAAATACCGAGGAATTCAAATATTGCTTGGTTGGTATATAGCACTCTGAAAAGTGTCCATTTTCAAAAGTCATCAAGCTTACATGAGTATAGTTTAGTTTAAGTGTATTTACTTACCATATGTTTGATACTTTTCCAATATGACTATATGGTTATAATCTTCTCTTATATTAATCGTGCAAGCTATATCGATCATTATTTTAATAGTGTTCATAATTTTCAATAAGTGTTCAAAGCATAAAAATAATTATTTATGTGGTTTAACAAGAGTAAATGTGACATATGGGTAGTAATTATGTGTAACCATCTGTTTATCTTTGATGAATGATGGTCAAAATATATTATATTTATTCGTTTTTAATTAGTATAATGTTAGGTATTTGTTTTTTATGTGATCATTTTGAATTTGATCGCGTATTCGTAAGTATGTTTTTAGTGGGGGAGACAGCTGAGGGTGCTAGAAGGGTAGTTGAAGGGTCTCTCCGCAACAGATGATTAAGGCTGTGCTAGGTGGGTTCCTGGGTCTAGGGTGGCAGAGGGTGGTAGTTTTTCTCCCCGGTGTTATGGTAGGGCATGCGCGGAGTCGGTGCATCGATATCATTGGGTCTGTACTAAGGGGAGCTAAGAACTCAGTATATAAACGGTCTCGGGTGCAGGCATCTGGCCTCAGTACCGCGCAAACATCGGCCAAATCACTCCATGGACCGCTACGAAGAGTTGAAATACAGTAGAGAACATCTCTCTGACTTGGAGTGTTTCTAACGGTAAGGACTTCGACTCAACCTCTCCTATCTACTAATACAACCTGTTGTCATCGACAAATCATTTTTATAAATAAACTTTATTTAACCTTTTGTACAACTATCCTTTACTTCTGCTCCTCTAGCCTACCAACTTTACGTCCTCTGGGCACTAGGCTAGCTCCTAACTAGATTTTTCTATTGAACTAGCCTCTATAATATATAGTTTTATTATTATTTTTTATTTTTTATTATTATATACGGTATCTATCAAATATACAATGTTATAAGATTAACGATATCGTTATACTATGATATTGACACACCTGCTTCGAATACATTTACATTTACATTTTTTTTTTTTTTTTTTTTTTTTTTTTTTTTTTTTTTTTTTTTTTTTTTTTTTTTTTTTT